>BMAO01020360.1:0-173041 GCA_019973975.1 Trichonephila clavata
TGTTTTAAAAAATACATGTTGTCACCTTGTAACTGGGCATATTAACCTCATTAAATTAAGTAAATAAATCTGTTAAATTAATAAAATATGGTTTCCCCTTGATTACATTTTCTTTTCAAATTAAAGTCACGATGGGAGACCCCTGGGGGTCTATATAGACCACTTTGGGAATCACTGGCCTAGCCCATTGGTAGCTACACCACTGCTTTCTCTCTCTCTCTCCGGTTCAACTAAAAATATATATATTGGTTCAGTTCTGGTTTTCGATCCGCCAAAAAATAATTGTTTTCGGCTCAGTTCCGAATGACTTAATTTTATTTATATTCTTATTTGTATTAAAAATGTAATCATATGGTTGACTTTTTAAATTAGGAAATATTGATCAGTTGGTTGCAGTAACAAGATGACTGAAGATGTATGGAACCGAAAGAAGTCGATATTTTTTTTCCTGGTTAAGTTCTGGTTTTCGCTCCAACTAAAATAACGGTTTTTTTCCGGTTCTCGATTCAGTTCCGGTCTCGGTTCAGTTCCATTCAACGACTGAAACCTTGGTTTCAGTCGTGGAATGGATTGATGACACATGTTGGTAAATCGCATTTATTGGCGATTGCAAACACAAAGGACAACATCATTATACAAAAGCGAAACATAATCTTTTTTCGCTCCGGAGATTTCGTCTTATTTATAGTCATGGTCAACATAAAGCTATTAAAATCATATGATTTCCGGTAAAGGCTTTTCTTATTGGTCTGCACACGTGGGTGATGCAAGATTGTATCAACTTGATTTAAAAACTCTTACCCCCCCCCCCCTTTTAGTATTTTGAGAGATAAAGTGGTTAGTACCATTAGGCGGGAAAATAAAAATTAATCATATCATGCGAAGTGTTAAAAGTTCTATTTTTAGAAAACTTCACGTTAAAGCTCAAATTAACTTTGAAAACAAACTTAATTTTAAAAGAAAATTTAAAATATGTAGCTTTGCCCAGATAAATTAAATCTAAAATATGCATTATCTTTTTCTGCGTAAAGTAATTTACTTGTTTGTTATAACAGTTTTTTCCTTCTCTATATTTCTTAGTTGCTATAAAGTATTTCGTATGTGGGAAGTATTAAATTTTTTTGAGAACATTCGTTATTTTTATTAATTGGAAGCATAATTTAGGTACGTTTGAATTTTTATGTTTTGGAACACCTTATAAGACTAAACAGAAAATGTAAAAAAGTAACCTTGTACATAAAGTTAGTGATTTCAAGTTTTGTTGTATAATTAATATCTTTGAATTATTAAGGCTCTTTTTTGAATTTTGAATTGAAGAGTACGATATTATTATTTTCGAAATTAAAAATGAAACTTGAATGCTATATTTTTTAAAATTTAATTTATCGTATATAATAAATTCACTGAAATATAATAATAAAAATATTCGACATAAAATCGCATTCTTCTGTATGTAATTGGTTGCCACGCAAAAGTATTAAAAACATATTTAATTTAAAATAAGAATTAAAATGAATTAAAGTCGTCTGCTAATTTTTATTTCTTTCATAAAGTTAATTCTTGTTTTAAAAATTGTTTAAAATAATTAAAAAAGAAAAGGAAGTTTTAAATCCCCCCCCCCTTTTTTTGATTAAAATAAGAAGGCAAAATACAAAAATTTAAATGATTTTATTCTATATATATATTTTAAATCATTCACTTTTGAATGCAACTTTAATACTTAAGATTAATCGAATAATTTTATCTCTCAAATGAACAATTACATGGTGCCTTTTAAAATAACTACCTAGAGTCAGAAAGAGAATGATTACATCCAGGTTTTAAAATAGAATTCTAGTTTTTTAAAAAAAGATAATTGTTGTTTTATCTTTTGATTTCTGAACAAAACATTAATTATCGGATTCAATTCTGAGTAATGTATATAAAAAAAGAAATGCTTGTTATATATTCTGTTCTTAAGTCTTTGTTATTATTTAAAATTTCTTCAAACAATATTCGTTCTTCTTATGAATTGGCTATTATTTTTGCCAGAATGTATTGATTAAAAATAAATTCACATTTGAATTCTTGTGTGCATTTTATCGTTATAAGATTTTTGATTGAAAAAAAGATATTGATTTCCGCTACAGATTATTGTTTAAAATGATTTTTTTTTATATTGAAGAAGGATCAATTGAAATATTTAATAGTTTTCGTGTTCTTTTGTTTTTGAAAATGATATTCCACCTTTTTTTTTTTTTTTTGTATAATTTGGTAAAATTTAATCCTTTGAATTAATAAACATTTTAAACTAGTTTTTTGCATCCGTTTATTTGAATGTCATTCGAATTCTTCGAATTGAAGCTTCTTTTTAATATTTTGTCCGTTTTTCTGTTATGACTTGATTAAAAATACCTTTTATATAGAATTTTAATATGCTCGTTAGACTTCCTTTCCCCTTAGAAACGAATATTTTTTAAACTAACCATTGTTTCTTTTTTATCATTAAGAGATCTCGTTTAAAAACATAATAGTTTCATTTTGTCAAAGAGAAAAAAAATAACACTTCGGACTTTTTTTTTTCGTTGAGGGCTTCAATCCCACAAATAGATACCTTTTTTTTTCTCAATCATTTGAATCTTTTTGTAAGCGGAAGTGAAACTCCAAAGCCGCAAATGCATTCTGTTGCCAATAACTCAGTGGAATTATTCATTTCCTGCATATAGTCATTTCCTGGCCGGTGCGGAGAAGTGCCACCACAGATAAAATTGCCGAGAGTGTGTTTGTGGGGAGAGGGAGGGGGGAGATGGCAAAAGAAAAATTGTAAAAGCATGGAAGGCAATGAAAACGCCTCTCAACATATCTCTTCCCTTCGAGCGAAAATGCTGAACGTGGCCAAAAATCGAGAAGCAAGCAGACGTTTTCGAAAATTCTCCGATATTGCGTCACAATGTGGCGTCTCTTCTTCCTTGTTGCCATGGTGATCTCTTGAGCTTCCTTCTCTCGAGCATCGTTTAGTATTGACTTTTCCTAGGGGTTCGCCAAACTTCGTTTTGGGCCTTGCGATAGAACAGAATGCCATTTTATTCGGAGAAGGGGGTTATTTTCCCTCCCCCCTCCTTTTTTTTCTTTCTCTTTCTCTCGAACCGATTTTGTATTCGGGATAGGAAAATGTTATTTCTGCAGTTTTTACCCGTGAAATGTTTTTCAGGGTTTCTTTTTTCTTCTTCTTGGACATCAGTCTTCGAAAAGGCTTGAGGGGCGTTTTTAGAACACCAGATGGGAGATATTTTGCCTAAAACTGTATGAGAATCCTGAGTTTTTAAAATGATGGGGTTCCCCCCCCCCCGAGGGTTGTTTGTAAAATGAATCTACCTTTCTCCCCTCCTCATTTATAGAAACCAAGGAGGAAAATTCAGTTCATGCGCTTCGTTTTTGCTAAATTTTACTCTTTGCAGAAACTTTCTCTTAAAAAGCTCATATTTTTTAACAATAAGATATTTAAGAAGCAAAATATACTTACCTTATCCGGTGTATAACCCTCACCTATACTTTCAAGCTGAAATTTTTGGGTATATTCGCCATATTACGCTCGCTCTTTTTTTTTTTTTCTGTGAAGAAACCTGAGATGTACGGGCGCAATGCTCTTATGTTTTGAAGTCACTTAATCGAGGTATTATTTTAAGCTTTAGGGGGCGGGGTGGCCGAGTGGTTTAGGCATCGGATCATGGCTAGCGTGTCATGAGTTCGATCCTAGTACCACTAAAGACCCGCCGTGTAGGGGCGCGATGCACGTTAAATCTGTCGAGAGCTCAAACGTCTCCCGTTGGTGTGATGTGGTAGTTAAGAGAGGGGGGTGCCAGCTCAGGTATCGTCCGCGTCATTTGACCATGGTTCAAAATTACGCGGACCGTCGCCAAAAGCCCTCGTGTTGCAGACAAATCATGCTCTTTTTTGAGTTCTTACTATTAGGTCACTCGCTCCCTATATATATATATATATCGTTCAAATTTTTTCAATCGTTAATAAAACACTTTCTATTCATCCATTCAAAGCAAGAATTGACTTTAAAATTTATATATATATATATATTACTTACTCGTTTTTAAATACTTTGTTTTCAATGGCATTACAATTTATAGCTGTGTGAGAAATTTTGCTTATTTTGGATGAATTTGCAACCAAAAATTTAAGAGCTGTTTTTGGGCTTAAATTTAGGTTTTAACGTCAAATTTGTTGAGTCAATGAGTTTTCCCCTCTTTTTCATTTTAGATGAGGTCCCCCCCCCCCCCCCTCCGACAAATGTGAAAAAGTACATTTTTCATTAGAAAACTATTTAGTTGTGCAAAATATTGTACTAACAAGTATAAATTTATTTCATAACCTGTATAAAGTTATTTCGTACAAACCCGGGATCATAAACAATAGAATATTCACAATGTATTAAAAGAAAAAAAAATGTTTGATTTTCTTTTATTATATTACAGTAGAAGTTTAAATAGTATTGCGAAATAAATCTTTTATGTATGGGTAAAATTTTGAGTTTTATAATGACTGGAATGAGCATTAGTATACTTTGGTTCTACAAACTTCAGAAAGAACGTGGATCCATTTTGCGTACTCATTTATAATTTTCTATTTTTAATTGTGACTCGTTTGACCCCAGGGTTTCGTGGAACACAGTTTGAAGACCATTGGTATAGATGAGCAGTTAACTTTACAAGAAACGCCTTAGTATTAAATTTGATCTCCATGATATTTGAATATGCTTATTCACTTCCGTTGACATTTTTTCTCCCTTGTATTTTTAGTCTTTAAAGGGTTGAGAATTTAAAATCCTTTGCGATAAAGATATTCTTATCGTTTTCTTTTATTTATCAAACTTCAACTATACCTCTCTGTTGGCGATAACGTGCCTTCGTGGAAAAAAACGGTTAACCATGCCAAACCGCCAACGATCCGCTCTATTTAATGGTTTCCATTTCGCCAAGGAAACCATCCCAAGGCTTCCAGTCGTGTCCTCGCTTGCTAAATACGGAATATAAATCAATTATGTTTGTGTTAAAAAACCTCGCCTACACTGTGCTAAATCCTGGTTTTATGTTTTATCGCAGATGAGGATCAGAGATGAATAGTTAGTATTTTCCTAGCACTGACTTGCCCATTTTATGTGTCATTAAATTACTTCCTATTTGGTTAATGCCGTGTAAAGTTGTTATTCTGAGATATAGGGATCTTTGTCATTTTCTTGGAGCTAGCTTCAGTCTATGGGGGTTTATTTTTTTAATCTGAGTGTCACACATGCTATACAATTTTTATTCCACTGCTTCCCCCCCCCCCACTTCAGGACTTAAGTATCGTATATCTGAATAAATTCTGGATATCAGATACGAATTACCGTCGCCTGTAAACTTTTTCCTTAAAATTTTTTTTTTCAGGAACACGTTTGAATTTATCTTAAAAAACATTTTTAATTTATTATTTATTTAAAGGGGCATGGTATGATTTATGCAAATATTTTTTTTAAAGAATTTTCAAAAAATTTTGGTTGCCTCCTATGTGTGTATACTATATAAAACAGATTTTGGGCTCAAAATTTCATACAAAGCTAGCCGTTTAATTTTTTAGGCAAAAAAACTTAAAATTTGTTAAGTGATTTTAAAATGCTAACAAAAGTGCATACCAACTTTTGTTACATGTACTATTAGCAATAGGTTAAAAAAAATTCAAAGCATTAATACACAATAGAAAAAAAGCCTTAGAATTTTAAATGAAGACAAACTAGTTATTTTATCTTTCTGAGATAAGTAAGTTTAAAGTTTTGATTTGCCTTAGGGATGTGAATAGAACGAACGTAAAAGCTATCATAATTCTGCGTTTTTTAAGTTTAGAGCTTTCAAATTTTGTGAGGTTATAGAAAAGTATATAAAGAATAATTTAAGTTAAAAAAATTAGATTTGATTTTTTTGATCGACTTTGGCCAATTGAATCGTATTGTGTCCCTTTAAAACCTAGATATTATTTAGATATCTACTCATAATTTGAATCTCCTTTATTTTTAACATCTGATTCATAAATCCTAATACCCTATTTCAAAACGCATCTCAATTATCTTTTTCTAAAGCATTAAAAACATTATGCTGGTATATTTATTTATTACTGATTCTTTAGTCCTGGAATTTTTGATAGATTTATTGGCAATTCCAAGAAGTACAAGATCATTCATTAATTGTTTTCATGCGCCTTTCTAACCGGGATTAATATTCCCAAAACAGTGTCATTTCTAAAAATAATTAATTAATCCCTTCGCCTAAACACGTGACTCTATTTTTTATTATGTGTTTTTCCTCTTTCTTCCCTGGAAATAAAACTTGATATTTGAATAATTCCCTCTCTCGTATTTTGGCACTGTACGAAAAGCATGTTCAAACAAATGAGTGGACACGAACAAGCCTCTTTAATTTTTCGGCCACGATTACTTAATCACCTCTAATCAAAATATAAATTTTTCGCGGTAAAATATTTTGCGCATATATATACATAAGAAATAAGTATAAGAAAATAAGAAATTTTCTTATTTCTAGATTGAATGAGAAATTCGTGGCTACGGGTAGCCAAATTGTCGTAGCTGCAAAGTCTAAATTCGAGGTTTTTTTTCTTTTCTTTTTTTTTCTTTCTTTCCTTTTTTCAATGAAGATTCTCCTTGTAAAGGAACCAAAGCATATTAAGTCTCTCTTGACTCAAATTCCTCACATTGGTGTTGTGTGGAAATTTAGAGAATGGATTTCGGTTCGAATGTGGCTTTAAATTACAAGGTCAATAACCCTTGTGTAGCTTCGAAATGCGACGTTAATATCATTCAAACCAATAAATGAAAAGTTCAATGACCCTTTTTTAAATTAGAAAAATTAATAACTTTAAATGCAATAAATTGCACCAAGAAGCAAGGTTAATCCATTTAAAAACAAATCGTTGTTTTCCTGATATATCCAATCTTCTCTTATATCTCAAATTGTAATTTTAATAAATACTGATGTAAAAATAATTGGAAAAATTATATGTGTGTGTGTGTAATAATTCCCAGTAATATAATCCTTTAAAATAACTTTTAACTACTAATGGTCCATCCCTTCAGGACCAACGTTTTAGTAATAAGTTAACCCGCTG
This sequence comes from Trichonephila clavata, assembly GCA_019973975.1. Taxonomy (NCBI): domain Eukaryota; kingdom Metazoa; phylum Arthropoda; class Arachnida; order Araneae; family Nephilidae; genus Trichonephila; species Trichonephila clavata. The sequence goes on from BMAO01020360.1 coordinate 7,147, forward strand.
CCTAACGAGAGTATTTTAAACTACACCTATCCACCTATTTTCCAAAGAAACCATCAACAATAGCGATCATATTATTAAAGAAATTATGCCAACGGCCAACGTCGATTACACACACACACACATATATATATATATATATAATTTTTTTATGTTTTTAAAATTGACTAAGAAATTATTTAGTTGTTTGTTTATTGAGCTTTGGACCATTTTTAATATTATTTGGCATCGGAGACGACTCAAAAAATAAATTTGTTATAATAACATAAAATCATACTCTTGCGAAACATCCTATCGAAATAATTTGTTTTTGTTGGAAGAATTTTGTATAAATAATAATGAAGAATTTGAAAAAAATGCTACACACAAAAAAAGTTCTAATTACAAAAAATCAAGAAAATCATAAATTTGTCTTCAAAAAGCTTTTAAATCGAGAAAAGGGTGTGATTTTAAACTAAATTTATTCGAGGCTTTTTCTTTGGCTATTTTAATATTTCAGTTTTGAAATAGCACAATTAGCTTAATAAAATTTTAAAGAGAAAAATATTTTAGAAGAAAAAAAGAGTTTTCTTTCTCCCTTCACTCCCCTTTTTTTACTTTTTTTTTTTATTAAAATTTAAAATGCAGCATGGAGGTTAATAGTAATAGTTTTTTGGAGTAATTGACGATGAAATGTATTTCCGAATCTGTTAGCACACAAATACAGAACCTTCTTTAGTACTATTTTTTTTTTAACTCTTTCAATTCATCTTTTTCGCTCCAACTATTCGTAAATGATGTACAATTTAATAAATCATATCTATTTCAAACTAACTGCTTATGATACATATTAATACACAGAACCTTAATCGTTCTTGCTAAAAATTTGGCTTAAGTCCTAAATTTCCGAACATAAAGAAATGTCATTATGGTCTCATGCTGAAAATCCGTTACGTACTCCTTGAAAAAAGAAAGGCAATTTGTCTCTAAAATGGTGTGTCATTATACACTTGCATTTCTTGTCAAGAAAAAAAAGAGTCATTTGGCATTTCCCTCGCATTGCCTTCCAGGAACTTATTGATTTATTATTTACGAGTGGAAAAATGAATATGTATTTTATTTAAATGTTTTTCGAAGCGAATTATGATGTTACTCATTTAGAAAAGATTACGGCGTCCGTTACATTTTTTTCCGAACTATTCTGTTAAATTAAGAAAAATAATTATAAAACACAAATTACGTAATTTGTGCACAACCCCATTTTGCAAATAATACAATTTATTTTACCTTAAAATAGTGTAAATAATTTATGCCTGGATGTTTAATACGTTAATATTACTTTCTATTTTATTTATTTTATGATAAAAATTGTAATATTCTTAAACAACGCCTTCAATTACATTACAATGGCGGTTCTCAATGGAAACTTGGCGAAATATTGGCGGTGCAGCCAAGTTGGCATCATTTTTGGCGACCATATGGATGCGTGTGGAAATTACTTGGAGAAATCTATAACATCATGATCTGTGACACGAAAAACTTTATTTTTTATTTTTGAGAGAAAAATGGAATTATGCAGATGTTATTGCAAAGAATGAGGGCAACTCATTTATTTTAAATTTCTAGGAAGTAAACAATATCATGATATTGCAACGCAAAGTATCAAATTTTACATCATTGATATTACACAATTTTATTTGATGTTTTATGAATTTAAACAATATGAGCTAAATGGATTGAATTTCATCATTTCCATAAATGTTCTTTTTAAATAGCTTTCATTTCTTTTTATAGGGAAAAAACTGTGTATATTTTTAACACCTTTTTATAAGCTTCACTTGTATGTAACGGAATCTTTGAACTCAATTTTTGTCCACTTTAAAAGATCAGATTAATTCGAAATTTTGCACTCTTTTCAAGATTCGATGACAATATAATAATTTAGTTCCATTGTCCTGATCAGGATCATCAGGATTAACGATTTACCATTTCCAGATTTGCGACTAAAAGATTGTTACAACCCTAAAGCGAAAACGCTCATAGTTGATACAAATACAACAAACAAACAAAAAGTGTTCTCCATATGATTTTTTTTTACTTTTCAATTCGATTAACAAAAACGTGTTTTTTTAAAAAAAATTTTAACTATAATTTTTAGTAAAGATCTTATTGTTGCAGTGCACCATCGGTTGTAATGTTTCTTTCAGCGTATCCATCTCATACATTAAATCGATTGAATTCCCTTAGTTATTTCTGAATTCAATTTACTAAGTCCTTTATAACCTTTCCATGTCTGCATTGTTTGGAATTCGTTGTTTTCATGTTCAGAGCGGCGTATGTTACTCTTGCAATCAAATAGATGTATCCACTATAAATTCACTCCATGGTGTCATCAATCTCTGGAAGTTTTCGGTGAAGATGCCAGAATGTCATTCGTCACCCTCTCTCTTCCCCCTTTGCGACGCTGACGTCCAAACGATGAGGAAGTAGTAGCAGCACTTACAACCCCTTCTTTCCCAATCGTCTGTCTGTCCTGGATTTCTTCCCAGTTTCACGACCCCGAGGTGTTGTGTCGGTATGTGTCTTTTCGTAGGTGAGAAATGGGACTGGTGTTCCCGGAGACAAGGGATAGTTATGTGAGGAGGGTTGTTCTTTCTGAAAACCCTTTTTGTTTTTGGAACAGACGATTTTTTTCCCTGTGCATTTCTTGTGTAATACATACTGTAAGAGCATTTAATTCATTTTGTCTTTTTTTTAAAAAAAAATCGTCGTGGTTTTTGTAACGTGGCGTGTTTCAAGGAATGATGTGCCGTTAGGAATGAAATCCTGCAGGAGATTGGAGAAAATTACGCTTTCATTCGTTTTTGTTGTGTTGGAAACCATTTAAGAGGTAATTGTTTGTGGCTACGGTAGCCTGTGATTATATCGCCACGACCTCTTGACTGGAGTGTCATGAGTTCGAGCCCTCGTACCACCGTATAGAGGGCCTGATACACGTTAAATCAGTCGATGCTTAACTTTCTCCCTTAGGAGTGGCAGGGAAGCTTGAAGAAGGAAATGCCAGCTCTGGTGTCACCGTCTCTTGACCATGGTTCAAAATTACGAGGTTCGTCGCCAATATCGTGTTGTTTTATAGTATGACGTTTATAAAAGCTCGCTCACTCTTTAGTTCTATCAATTACCTAATAACCCCTTAACTGCCACCGACGTATATATACGTCTCATTCAACCGGCACATTAATGCCGTGGGTGTCTTTCCGAAATACGATTCTTTTCTTTGTGCTATTATCAGTAATACTATTCCGAAGGCTTTGAAATGCAGTAAAATGACCGTGACAGTGTTTGCGAAGGATTTACTCATTCCAAAGAAAAATTGATCTATTTATACCTTTTCTTGCTCTTCCAATCTTCAAATGCTCGCCTGTGCGAAATACGATGACACTGTGAAGCGAAATGCGTCGACAGTTAAGAGGTTAATATTGGCATAGGATAGATTTTTTAATATGTAGTTCATGAACATTTTGTGAGTTAGTAGAGATTTATTCTTTCGCTATTATTTAAATCAAATCAAAAGAATTTCTTATTACTCTACTGTTAAATCTTAGTTCAATTGGCAAAAAGAACTATGTATGGGCTTTCAAATTTTCAGAACTTTTTTCAGTGTGACATTGGGTAGGCTATCGAAGATTAGCAAAGAAATCTTCAATGTGCACTAATATCAACATTGTTTTCTAAAAGTCAATTATAATAAAAAAACACAGGGCTATGATTTATGTATGTAATGTAAGATAGAAATTTGACTATTTTCGAAAAATCGATTCAGTTCAATATGCGACGTCTGTCTTGTTTTCATCATATCTTAACTAGTTATTACGTCATATCGTCTGGGCGACTTATAGCCTAGACTCAGTGACGTATAGACTGTTAGCCTTTTTAGCATATAGCAAAATAAGCATCCGACTAACTGTTTCCAGAAAACAAATTCTTTCGTCAAGTAATTCACTATAGCTTAGTTCTTTCAAGATAGTAGTGGAAAAGTTGTTGACCCTTTTACTGTGTTTTGTGAGTTGTATTGTCGTGTTTGGTATTGTTATCAATTGCTTTTGTGCAGATTCTTTTTTCATCGATTTTACCATCATGAATGATATTCGCATAAAATTTCAAAACGCTTCTGCATGTGTTTTTATCTTGAAGAATAACATGCAGAATTCATAAGAATAATAAAAAGCATGTAATGCGTAAAATAAAAATAAAACTCTTAAGCTTTAATGACTTATTTTTAAACTTGAAACTTCGTAAGGGTTTGAGTTAATGTTTAGAAACTAACTGAAAAATATGTATGTTTCTTTCAATAATTTAATGGCTTGTTTTTTTTTTAAGGGCTAATCGCGGCTGGGTGGTTTGTCGTTGACCTTTTACGCGCAAGTTTGCGAGTTCCACCCCGACCCAAGTCGATTCATTTTCATGATGCAGAAGATGGACCTCGTCCATGTCGTATGATTATGCGGCATGTTAAAAATTGCTAGAGTGCCTGTTTGGCTTGGGTGCTCTCGGCAGAATTTATTTCCTAGTGCCGTTTCGCATCGTAAGAGGCTCAGGTGCCTCCCTCTGGGGAGAAAAATGGGCGTCAAAATTATAGTGTGGCAATTTGAATTCCACCTATATGGTGCCGCACTAAAAAGTGATACCAGCTCCCGTTGAATGTACTAGGTAAGCAATGGTAAAATACCAATCCGCAGGGGCTTTGCCAGAAAGATTTTCCTGTAGCAACGATTTTTCTTCATTTTAGCAAGATGACCAGCCTATTTAAGTTTCTGTAATTTGACAATTTTTACAATATTAAATTGTTTGTAAATTCTGTAGAGTAAATTAGATATTCTTCTCCGTGATCCATTCACTTGGATCCCACCAAGAATGCAGCGTAAGATCTTTCTCTCGTAAATTTCCAAAGCTTCCTCATCACCATTTGTACTCACACTGTATTTATATTATGTATCTTATTTTTAAATATAATCGTAAAACGTTCCCTCCTCATTTTTTTAACGTCTTACGACAACAAGAAATTGACTACGTCTCAAATTATCTAATACAATTTTCCCACGAGTTTTACCATCATAGGCAGTTAAGTCATTAGCAAATAAATTCCTTTCATCTCGCGTTCAAACTCATTTCGTGACATTTTTTTTTTTTAAAAAGAAGTTATAAATTTTTCAAAATGTGTTTCATTTTCTAGTTTAAAAAAAGAAAAACTGAGGAAATAGCTTTTTTTCACCCTCCCACTTTAAAGCTGCCTAATGATACCTGATCTTTTCATCAGAAACCTAAAAATTAAATTACTGTCTTCTGTTCCAGGATGTCTTCCTGGAAACAAAAGCGCCCCCATCTCGTATCGTTTGCGAATTCCCCTTTAATCACCCCCCCCCCTCTCCCTCTGACTTGGAAAAAAATTTACTTTGGCTTCATCATTAACTCTTTTATTTCAACTGGAGACTCTTCATCGATGGACCAATTAGAAGCATCGTTATGTCATCTGGCGTTCGAAATCGGAAAATGAAGGGGTAGGGGGTGGACCAACGATGAAAGGGGCTTAATTTCGCCTCTCGAGGGTTGAGCCCTAAAGGGTAAAAAGGGAAAAGATTAAAAGGGAAGGTAAGTCGGAATTTCGCTCGCTTGGATGGTTTGATAATAATCTTACGCAGGATCACTGAGTCGGGTCCGTTAGCAGTGTTTCTTCGAAAGGGAGTGAGGATTATTTCGTGGGAGGGTGGGTGTGCCGCGGATGTGCGTTTTATTTGTAGGTTTTCGTCGGGTTTTGTTGCTTCTAAGTGATAGACATTTGTTTATTTTTAACTGTTTGAAAGATTCACATAGTCGCTTGCTCATTGCATTTTTTATTTTCTCTAGTTGCTTCGAAGGTTATATAAATTTCTGAAAATAATAACTTTCGAATAAATTCGTCAAAATTGTAAATGGGTTATAAAAGTGAATGAATATTCTGTGGTAGAGGGGTGGCAATTATTTTGTTTCAGGGCTTCTATGTGGGAGCGGAGTATACTGGAGTGCCGCACCTTTTTTGAACAGTTGCATTCATTAGCTAACTTTAGAAAAGGTATAAATTGTAACTATAAGAATCAATAAATATAAGGTTATAAAAAAATTTATATTTTAAATCACTGATTCTAAAAGACCAAAGTATGAACTTTTTAGTACAGGGTGTCGATTCATTATAATCATAAGAAATCCGTACAGAACGACTGAAAAATTCTTTTCATAAAAACGCATCAATATTGACTCATTTTTGAAAAAAATGCAAAATATCGCTATTTTGCAAAAAAAAATTATACCGTATCGTGGCGAAATAAATTATCTTTCCTATTCTGCAATTATTTTTTGTCTGATTTCGGTAAGTAGAGAAGGATCGTAATTTTAAAAACGATGCAAAAGGAGGATCTTTCCTGTTTCCTTCCGACATCGACTTGGCGCATGCGCAGAACTCAGCGTAACGCCTTTTTGTTAACGCTTGTACAAATTTCACTCCTCGCATAACATTTCCATACCGGGGGTTTTATATGAAAATCGATTCTTAAAGAGTAAACTCCAATAAAATAGTGCGCGTTTTATTCAATTTGTTTGCTATGCTTTTATATAATCTATAGCTGCACAAACACATTTAATTTTAGAATCAATTTTTAATGAGACAAAAGCACCCTATCACACTTTTCTACAATTATTTTTTTTTTTTTTAAATCAGGAGTGAGATAGTTTGTTGAAATTTTCATCATAGCCTGTAAGTTTAAGTCAGCCAACTTGCATCCATAGTTACTCTTATTGGTCGTCATGCAAGAAAAATTTTGCTCACACATATATGTCGATCCAAAAATTTTTACAAAAAAAATGCACAAACAGTATTTTTCTTTTTTTTCCTTCTTTATTTTTAAAGAAAAATTTGCGCTTTTGCTTCTTTTTCTCTATTGTTATAATGTTGAAAATTTTTGCAATTTCATTCTTAATTGATGCTGCCATCAACAAGTCGAGAGAACGAAAAATGGAACATTAAAAGACGTAGTCAATGTTTTTTTCTTTCTTTCTTTCTTTCTTTTGTCTCCAAATATATTTGCAAACGATCTAATATCTAATTAAGATGATTACGAAAATAAAAGATAAATAATTGTCGAACTTGCAAATTATTCGCACTTGTGAAATAGGTTTAACGAAAATTACGTCATCGCATGACTGATAGAACTACTTAAATATTCTAAAAAAAATTTGTTCTAAAATTTAACGTTGGGGTTTGAAGATAAAGATTCATTCATATGTAAAAGAAACAGGCTATCTTTATTTTAATTCTTGATGGAAATTCTTTCTCGAATATCTCTCAATAGCTGTATAAGAATTTTAGAATGTTTACTATAAATTTAAGTTGTAAAAACTTTACCCCTGTTACATGTCACTTACTGTTAAATCTCTTATGATTTTGGGAACTCGCGCTAAAAATGCGTCTAAATACAAGGGGTGATCAAATGAAAAGGTACGAAACGACACGGTGGGTACAAATATAGACTTTATTCAAAATATACACCATAGGCCTGAGCACAACGATCCCACTGATGAACAAGCTGCAGGATTCCTTGTTCCCAGAATTCCTGTGGCTGTGACGAGACCCAGTTCTTCACAGTGTCTTTGAGTACGTCGTCCGAGTTGAAGCGCTTTCCTTTCAGGTGTTTCTTCAGTGGACCAAACACATGGAAATCGCAGGGTGACATGTCCGGACTGTAGGACGGATGGTACAACGTCTCCCTTTGGAACTTGTCCAGTTCCATTTGTGTGACTCTGGAGACGTGTGGACGCGCGTTATCATGGAGCAGAACCACACCCTCCGTGAGCAGCCCCGGTCTTTTGTTCTTGATGGACCTGCGTAGGCGTCGGAGGGTCTCACAGTACACATCGGAGTTAATGCTTTTTCTGTGCTCGAGTAATTCTGTGCTCGCATCATTTGGACGCCCCTTTTTATAAGAGCCTTTGCTCTCTCCTGCGCATGCGGGCACCCGCGCATGATCCGATCCCAGTCAGAGTCTCCAATGGCATCCCGAGATGTCTCGCTACATTCTCCCTTGGCGGAATATGCAAATATTTAACTGTTTCATTTTTATGTCGTTTCGTACCTTTTCATTTGATCACCCCTTGTATTTTCCATGTGAAATAATGTTCTCAAACTTCTTAAAATTTATTGCTGACAGTGAATCAAGTTCTACTAGCAATGTACGAAGATGGATAAAAATAATTAGTACATAGAAACATATACTCTTGCATCTTTTGATACTTTTATTATTATGCTATTAAGTAGATATGTACATCGTTTCTTATATAGAAGGGGGGGAAAAAAGAACTCCTTACTAAAGACTGTCGGAAACTTTTTAAACAAAATTACTTTATATTTAATATTCTTAAGATGCACTTAATAGTTGCTCTGTCTATCTTAATACCCTATGTTGTGCTGTGTATGTAATTAACATATCAAAACTCCCATTTTCCAAGTCAAATATCACCTTCACCCCTCCTCGCATAATGTCAGTGGTACATTCTGTGGAGAGATACTGGGCTTATGTATATGGGATAGGATGATAAAGACGAGTGCACTAGGGTGCGATAGGGAGGAGAAAAGAAATGGCTATAAAAATCGGAATGGCTCCCTATCGAGAAAAAAGGCTTCTGATATAGCTTTTCGAAAGAAAGCTGACCGAAGCAAGTATTCGTGCTGACTTCTTTCAAAAGGGAGGAATTGTTAGTCACTTATCTTTTCTTAATTTGATTTCTTCTGGAGAATTTTTGCGTGAATCGGGGTTATCTCTCTGGGGGTGATTGCAAGAAAGAATATGACTTGATTAGGGTTGTCTGGATTTTTTTAGTAATTAAGTCGCTTCAAGATATCCTTTTTATACATTGAAAATTTTCTTCTTAATAATGAATTTGTCATTTATTTTTCTTTAAACTTACTAGGAGTATTGAAGAATTGATTGTTCAAATACTTGGTGCTCTGGAAAGAATGACTATTTTTTTAAATTATCGAAATTACGTGATTGGATCCTATTTTAGCCCATCACAAGTTTAATTTTTTTTGTCGCCAAGTTGGGTGATAAATTCGCCACGCTAGCTACCCTTCTTAGATAGCTTGAAAACAACATCGTTATATTAGTGATCTTTAGTTGGCTTCGATCCTCTTTTTCTTGCACCAGCGCTGAAAATATTAAACTAAAATTGACGTTATTAAAAATATTATCTTTTTTTTAAATTGCATTCTAAAACTGAATTTTAGTATAATTATCAGTTTTTTTTTTCCATTCATATAACTTGTAAAAATTCTTTGATATTACCTAAATGTGGAGTGAATTTCTTTTTTAAGCCTTTTTCTGTTGCTTGAATATTGATTATCTAAATATGTATAATTTGAAAAAAATACTTGATGTCTTATCCAAATGCTTTCCAAACGCACTCACTCATAATTCCCTTAATATAAAATAAACACGACCGCAACATATTCCATGGAATAAAAATACCAAGATATTTTCCCCCATTTCAGATTAAAATTGATGGCACCAGACAACGATTCCAATTCTTTTCCTTTTAAACTGCGGAGACAAGTTTATTTTTTCAACCACTCCACTTTTCCGCAACTCAACTTGGCCATCTTGGAATATTTTGAAAAGCCAACTTAGAATATTTTCTCTGTTGAAAAGAGAGATAGCGAGCGCCACGTTTCAAAATAAACAAAATTCACGCACACACACAAAGAGCAATCATTTTCTAAAACCAACACTCCAAACATAATTCCGTTGCCCTCTTTTCTAAAAGAGTTCTCTTATACTTAGCAAACGCAAGCTTCGAAATCGGATTAGCCGGTGGAAAAGCGCGGGAAAACTCCTTTGTTCGGGCTCCTCATTGTTAAAGCGTTGCCATTCCAGCCCGTTAAATTACACCGATGGAATAGCGCTGATTAAGAGGCCTGGCACAAGTCTCCGAGGGATAATGATTCAGCACATTTTATTATCCTTCTTTAGAAAGTAGATGGCCATTTTGGGGAAGTAGGATTTTAGACGGTGATTACGGTATTGGTTAGACGTGCTCGTGTCTCGTTGCAGTTGTAATTGCAGCGAATTTAGCCTAGTTTGAATTAATTTGGGTGAGAAGTTTCAGTGAAACGGTTGGCATCGGTATTGCATGTCCCATGACTGCCATTAAAAGTGGTCTATGACATGATGGTAATTTTAAAGGTAATTTTCTTTCTAAATGTGTGGTTTTGTTATTCTGTTGTTTGAATTATGATTTGATTTTTAGTGTGTAGTTGTTTCAAAAAGTTTTGATGTTTTTTTTTTTGCTACATATTTTTTAGTTTTGAATTACCAGCTTTAACTGGTGTTCACATATTATACCATTAAAATTTATTTATTTATTGAATATTAAGTTATAAAGTTTATTAATATGGAAATTTAATTTTGGAGCAATTGAGATGGCACAATTCCTCACTTTTTCCGTACTAAATATAAGAATATAGCTACCATTAATTTTTATATATAAAAGAGAAAAGCGACTCGCTCATCGTGAAATCTCCGTAACTATTTTACCAACAGACTTGAAATTTTACAGACCAGTTACTTTTTTTCATTAGATATCCGCTAAGAGAGAATTTTATAAAAATCTATCCCCTATATATAGAACATAGGTTCCCAAACTTTTTAGCCTCATAGACCCCTTGACAGGTTTTTCAGTTTGGGGTAGACCCCCTACTTACCTAATATCAAATTTGTGCAAATTTATCAAATTAAATGTGTTTTTGACAGCTGGTATAGAGCTATTTACTTTAAAATTTTTAACTGTAGTGAAGTATAGAAGAATTTAAAACTTAATAAAACACATGTTGGTTAATTTAATTAGTTAGTTAATTAAATTAAAATATAATTAATGCATAAAATAACTGAGAGCAACAAACAAAAGCTTTTAGAGGGAGGAATCTGAGGATGCAATAATAAATTTCAACATTTGGCATTAATCTTACCAGATTTTAACACTAAATAATCTCCTCGGTTAATAGTGTCCAGTATTTTCTTCTTTCTTTTTTGTTTTGGAGATTGACAAGCGCACTGAAACTCCTTCTCAATCGGAAAAACAATTAAAAACTTTCTCAAGCTATTCCATAATATGGAATAAATAACAGGTATATCTTTTTAAAGCTAAAATTGTTGACATCGTTTCTAAACTTTACTTTAAGATCTTCATTAGTGCATATTCCTAGAGCTTAATTCTTATAATCTGAATTTTTTTTCTCAAAGTGACCACATGAATTCATTGTCTACTGTGGTACTACGATAGTCAAAACATTCTCAAACCTAGTTTCAAAATCTAAAAAAAGGGCATTTAAATGTTGGCAACGTCCAAAATTATGCTCCTTTAGCTTAATGCGAGCTAGAAATGCTGAAATGGAATTTGTTTTAATAAAATTTATGCTGTTGCCTTGTAACTGCAATTAAACCTCATTAAATTTAGTAAATCTGTTAAATAGGTAAGTCTAGTTTCCATTTGATTAGTCACAATCTGGTTTGATGAGAGCCACTATCGTAGACCCCCATTTACACCTCATGGACCCACAAATTATTTTTTTGCTGTCGTGGGCCCCTTGCAGATCGTCATAGACCCCTGGGGATCCATATAGACCACTTTGGGAATCACTGCCACTGCGTTAGAGATAGAAAATCCCATCTCGGAGCTATTAGATCTACAGACTTGAAATTTGGTAGACACGTTTCTTTTGTTGGGTAGAGATCCGCTAAGACCGGAATTTGCGGAAATCCATCCCCAAGTGTGGGGTACGGGGACGTTATTTTTAGATGTAAAAAAAAAATCCCATTTTTGAACTGTCAGACCTACAGACTTGAAATTTGGGGACAGGTTTTGTTGAAATCGAATAGGGAGAAGAGCAGCATTTTTCTTGTTTTTGAACTAGTAGATTTATAAAAATATATTGTATGGACATTATCACAATTATGTGATAATTATTACTTAATAATTTGAAAGTGAATATTTAATTTTCCTCTGTAAGTTGTATATGATTTTTAAAAATTAATGAAATTTGTTTTTTTAACTGTAATGTAACTTATTTTGCTGCAATACCTTCCTTTTTCTCTTTGTACGTAAATTCGTCCTCTCTCATCCATTTTAAAAGCATTCAAGAGTTAACTATTTTATTTTGCTTCTTATATAAACATTATTACTAGATTCATAATAATCCATAATAATAAAAAATGAAACAGGCCTCTCAAAAAGTCTAGACAGTCTGTAAAAATATTTTGCATACCCTTTTGTAGGTTCATTTTACAATGAAATAATTTGAATAAAATGTTATAGGAATTTTGTCCCAAAATTCTGTCAATGAAACTCTGTATTTGCAAAAATCAGTCTGGTTATGCTATTATTTCTAATAAAATTTCATGCGACAGCCTTGTTTAAGATGCGTCGGTAAAATATAGAACTATCACTCCAAATATTAAATCAGTATATTACCAAATTCATAATCTCTTTAACCGACCTAAATTGGTGCATTTCTCATATTTTAAAATTATATTTAATGTTATCACCTGAAAAAGGAAATTTTTTTTAATTAAAAGTTTTCGTGGTGCTATAATAAATGTTTTTATACAAAAGGTATAGTTAGCAAAAATGGGTCGTAAAAAGTGGAATTTAACAGAAGAGCGCCAAGAAAGGATTTGCCTAGGGTTCTCCCCACCACCTTTCAAAGCTCTGTCAAAAAATCCGCATTTGTCTAAAATCATGATCTTACAGATTTCTCTAGTAATTTTCAGAAGCATCCATATTTTTACCAACATTATCGCCAAGTCGCCAAAAATAATACCAACTTGGCAATAAAGCGCAATTTTCTGGTAGAACTACATATTACATGTGAATTACATTTTTTTATTTGAGCAATGAGCATAAACACAGAGTTGGTTGTATTATTTGCACAAAGTGGTTGGTCCGCAGTTAGGTGCTCAGTGGTTAACCCCCCCCCCCCCCCCCAGTTATAAGAAAATAATATTTCGTAAACCTGATACACATCGGAATCGGCTTTTCAGCTGCAAAAGAGAGCAATGTGTTTCTGGAAAAATGACTGAAATATATTGTAGTTCAATATTCAGCAGCTGGATTTGTGATTTCTTTTTTAAATCAATGACGTTGGAATTCAAAATATTGAATGAAATAAAAATTGATCTCCCTTTCCCATTTCATTATTCAGTTGGATAGAAAAAAATTTCTTTCTCTAAGATTTTGACTTTTAAAATTTTTTTTAATAACATTTGTCTTTTATTCCCAGTCAGTAATTTTTTTTCTTCTTGTACGTTATGCATTTTCGACATTCAAAAGAACACGTTATATACTTCTCGTTGTTTTACGAACCTTGAAACGTTAAAAAAAAATATTTCCCCCTGTGAATTAAGAAGCGAAGAACGTATATGTATTTTTTCGATTTTTATTTATTATTTTTTTAAAAAAAAAAAACAAAGAAAAGAAATTTTCTACCACCTGCGTTGTGAGTCTGGGATTAAAGATAATTCTTTATTTTAGTAAGTTTTTTCACGCTTGGTAGGATTCCAGACGTCGTTTTAGAGCTCTTTATTTATTTGTGTATTTATTTATAATTCTTTTATTTGTTATTTTTTTATTTAAAAAAATAATAAAACATGGATGCAATTGCGGTTAGTGGGAAAATAACAAGAAAAAGTTTATGCGAACAATGAAAGTATTCTGAATAGCTCTCTATTTTTCAAGGTTTCAGAAAATTCTATTAAAAAGAATTTTCTATAAAAATTTTAAGTTGTAATGTATTTCCATCTTTCTTTATTTGTTTGGAATATTCTAAAGAACTCTCAATACTTTAATTTTGTTTTGTCGTTGTTTTGTTTTTCAAAATTTACTTTTATTGGAATTTTTTTTATCCGTTGGTAAGTTTATTAAAATGGAAACGCATTTGGTGGTACGGTGCTCGCTCATGCGTTGATAATGCATTTAAAAAGTGAAAATTCCAAACGATAATATCATGTGAAAAGAACAACCGAATTTTTCTTGAAAAGAAATGCACGGCATTTAGAATGTATTTAAATGTTGTTTTGAATTCTCTCTCTGCGTGTATATATAAAAATATAGATGTAGTATCATTAATAATATGCTAAATTGTCATAATTCTTAGAAAGACAATGACAAAAAAGACAATTCGGTCAAACAAGAATAACCACAATAATACAAGAACAAACTGTTAGGCCTAAGACTAAGATTGCAGAGTTAATTATAGTTTCAAAGCGCTAACATATTTGCTTTTATTTGCTTGTATTACTGGAAAAAAATAAAGTACGATTTTTTTTTTTTAAAAGTTTAATTCAAATTTTTTTTATGTATAGAATCCCATAATTTTATAATATAAAACAATGATCTACATACTTGGAAAATTGTAAATAAATTTTTCAAAATTAAAAAATAAATTTGAAAAACATTGTCAATAACCAAGAACAACAAAAATCAGTATACCAACTTCTATAAACATCCAAAATTAATCACATACGATAGCATTTTAGGATAAAATTATTCTTAAATATTAATATATTTTTTATTAAAGTAATAAATGTGTATTACTAAGATTTGTGTATGCTCCACTATTATATTTTGATTTTTTTAAAGACATTTTTACCATAATTTGAATGAAACTTAAGAATTAAAAAAATTGAGACTAGTATCTTTTCTAGGTAGTATTTATGTATAACTATTATTTTTTACTAAAAATATTTTGCAAAATATATTAAATTTTATTTAGACTTTTGGAAAAAATTCACAAAATTTCTTTGTAATCTCTTGTATTGAATTTCTCAAATGGATTATTATTTAAAAATATGATCTACATCAATCTTAAGATGCTAGTTTAATTATATATGTAAAAACGCTACAAATTTATTGATAACTCTAGTTATTAATTAAAGGTATGCACAAATATAAAAGTGGCAGTGTTTGGTTCAACTTTCTTTCTGTGATATATATATTCTGAAAGCCAAAAATTATTATTTAGTCAAGTTATGCTTTTAAAGTGAATAATTGATTTTTAATATTTTTTAAACTTTACTTCTCATTTAATTTACAATGATAAATGCTTTACTTTAGTTTTTTGTTGACAAAAAGAAAAGGGACATTTAATTTATATCTGGATTCAACCTTTTAATTAAAATCATTATCTTTTCATGGCCGCTATCTTAACATTCCATTACGCCCTCGACAGTTCCAATTTGAACACGTTTCAAGTTTCCCTTTAGGCCTTTTGCTGCTTCTAGATCAATTTGATTTCTAAAAATACGGCGCGAGGCGGTTAGTAATTAGGAGCTAAGATTTGCGCCTTAAAAGCTTAGAGAGCTGTAATTACCTCAAACGATTTTTGCTACGGTAAAGAATGTCAGAAAGTCCTTATTTATGAGATGGAATTTCTATCCGGCTGTTGGCAATTTTTATGCTGTTCCAGGGATTATTGTCAGAATTTCTGTTCTAGTGTTGCCATTTTTGATATTCTAATTACAGCCAGTTAATGCTAATGAATGTAATTTCGCGTTATTATTGTGATAAATATACTTCCACCTCGATGTAATTTTCGCTCTTTGTGCACTTATTTAAGTGTTTCTTGGACTGCTTTGTGTTGTTCTAAATAAGCTGTAACTTTTGCTCCTCCATTATTTTTATTTTCGAAATGAGTTATTCAAGTCGGGTTGTGTTCTGCGTTATTGTTTTCGCAGAGGGGTTTTGTCAAAAGAGGTCATATTTTACATTTTGATGTGTTCATTTTATGGATTCTTGTTACAGGAGCTTTAAATGTTGTCTGCCTTTTATTTCGTTGAATAGAAATTCGCTGTGTTTAAAGTATTATTATTTTACGATTAACTATTATAAGTACGTATGTTGTGTATAGTTACTGCAGCACGATAACTCGGTTAACAAATTTATAACTAAATCTAGAAATTGAAAGGTTATATTAATTATCAAAGTTTTAGTGTATGTTTATTAATTTTTAACGTCCTGTGTTTTATTAAACTCTCGATTTGAGTGCGGTAGGAAATCGTTAATCATTTTTTCTTATTATTTCCGTATAAAAAAGCTGCCTAATTTATAATATGGTATTCAACACTGAATAGTTTGCATTATATAAATTTTGGGCAGGTCTAGTGCAAAGTTAATTAAAAAGATACAAACTATTGGGTTGGCAAGAAAGTGAATTCGGTGTTTCAGAGTAACATTTTTCTGTTCTAAAGAAAGCTTTAATCAGTCAAATATCTTTCATTCCGTCTGATTACCTGTTGGCATTTTTTCTGGCAACTTCATGATTCCGAGTTCTTAGTTTCTGGTCCTTATCAGCAAAAGACCCTAAAAAAGGGCGATTTGAGGTCAATATTATTACTGAAATATGTACCGTGTAAAAAGTTTCGTAAGCTTCGATGTTGATTATAATCCAATGGTGCAAGTTCGGGGATGAAAAATTAATCGTCTACAGTGCCATTAATCGAAAAAGGTCACAGTCCAAACTTCATGCATCTTTAACATAACCTTTAAAAGGCGTACGAAATTATACAAATTTTGTTGAAAGTGATGCCGCATCCTCCGTATAGTCCCGACCTTACACCATCTAATTAACATTTATTTTGAATTTTGCGAAACTTTTCAAAATGGTAAAAACTTTTATTACAACGATGACATCAAATCGTACTTGTTTAAGTTTTTTGCTGATGACACGAAACTCAATGAAAGCGGATTATGAAGTTGCCAGAAAAATGGCAACAGGTAATCAAACAACCGAAACTACCTTCTTGCCGACCCAACATTACAAACTAATTGGTAAAAAAGCATATATTCCCTCTCCAAACAATCCTTTAATTTTTATTTATTACGCTTACGATATCATCAAAAGAAAAGACAAATTGTTCTATTATGTCTGCGTTTTGCCATCTTGAAACGACCGTCGCCAAGTCTTATCACTTTTCCCAGCCAAATCTCGAGGAATTTTCAGTCGCGCATTTCCAATAATAATAATAATCACTTATCCCTCTTATTTCGTGAATTGTTTTGCCACTTCAATAAACAAACCGCCGAATCTTTGAATGAGGCAATGTTTGGCGCTCATCTTGAACGCAAATCGAGTTCATGCATTATCAGTTATCTTATCCCATTCAAAGGTACGGTGCCGACCAGTGGTTACAAGTTATCTAAAACGAGCATGATAAGTCTTGCGGATAAGGACAACACATATCAGTACCATGGCGATTTGCTTTTGGAAGACTCTTCTATCTGCAATAGAAGTATGCAGTTAACAGCAATTGAGAAATATGTGCCATAGATAGTGTATTATTATTTTAATCTAAAGAAATTCTTTTTAAAGATTAGGTTGGATGAATTAGAGCTTAGCAGTTATTATAAATAAATGACTTGATATAAATTTGAATATTTGGATTTAAAATAATTGCATGTGTACCTTTTTTAATTATAATGGGAAAATTGAGAGGTTCAAATTGCGAAGGTTTTGATGTTGCTCTTAGAATATATGTACTTTAAAGAAAAATTTTCATTAATTTTAGCCTGAAGATAAAGTTTTGGACTTTGGCACTGCCAAAATTATCTATTAGTGTCGAAAAGTAGGGCTACATTTTCAAATATAAATTACAAATAAACAAACAGATATTCACTTACAGTTTTTTAGGTTCCATACCAATGTTTTTTTTACAGTGTCAGTATCTAATTTCTTACTTTGACGCATTCTCATCTTTTTATTCCTTCGATTTCTTTAGTTAAAAAACATGTATGCATTCTACTGGAAGATTTCGGGGTAGGCTAGAGTGATTTTCTTGTATAAACGGATGATTTTCCTGAGATCTACTGGTTATTACTTGTGAGTGCATTGTTATTACTTTATGTCGAGGATAGAACCCTCGATTTATGGATCCGAAGCAAAGTAACATGACCACAATACAAAAGTGATCACCTCTGTCCGGAGGCTGTTACTGGCTTATATAGAAACTGCTACACTATTCCCCCGCTAGTGAGTCTGTGGATAGGCGAACGAACGAGATATTTGTTATGGCAAGCGTGTGAGTTGTTGTTGTTGCGTGAAGTAGGTCTGACGACTTTGGTTGATGCGTGAAGTAGGTCTGATGACTTTGGTTGATGCGTGAAGTAGGTCTGATGACTTTGGTTGATGCGTGAAGTAGGTCTGATGACTTTGGTTGATGCGTGAAGTAGGTCTGACGACTTTGGTTGATACATCAAGTGAGTCTGACGACTTTTATTGTTCTTGTTGCGAGTAGATAGCGCCACGACAGATCAAAAGGTTGCGTGTTCATATCGTGTCCGGGTCACCAATGTCGGGGATAGAACCCGCGATCCATGGATCCGAAATCAAGTAACATGACCACAGACAAAAGTGATCAGCTCTGTCTTTAGGCTTGTTCTGGCTTATATAGGAACTGCTACACCTTACAACTTTTTATAACTACTGTCGCCTTATAGGTTTTTCCTAGTGAGGATCATTACACATCTGTAGGAAAATCTGACGTAATATTACACATCTGAATGTCACCTGATGAAATTAGGTGACGAACTTGTAAAATCAAACAAAACGAAAAGAAAATATTTACATATGAAGATTTTTATTGAATAAAAAACTATTACGAGGTAATTCGTGAGTGACACTCAACACAGGAATCCTATTCAGTGACGAGTTATCTTGTACTGTTTTTTGTTTTTCAATAAAATTTACTGTAAATGTCATTACAATATTGTATCAGTAACTTAATATTATAATATTTTGTGAAATTTTGTCTTCTTAAAATAAAACCTTGGCACCCAGAACAAGACTCTATATCTGCCTGGCAGTGAATGTGCTAAATATCTTCAAAAAAATGAAGCAGACGAAATTTTACTTCCGCAACGACGAAATCCTTGCTCATTACAATATTACATAAAGTTAAAGTAAATACGTTATATTCATAAGGTATTAAATTGCTTATAAATTCAACGCTTCCCATTACCAAAAAATTCCTATCGGCACTCTTGTAACAACATCTAAGATAATAACTGCTAATGGCACTCCCCATCTCCATAATAACCTCGATTTATAACAAAACCTTCTAAAAGCCCGATAATATGTCTACCATATTACCCAAATGATTTAAGGCAACATTTAATCTATAGAAATATATTCTTAGCTGCGGTTGACCGTTTACCCTTTTCGACAAATTCTTTTTAAAGAATATCGATCCAAACGGTAACATTTCAGTTTGAAGGACGACCACCCTTGACCAGGGCGTCTAAAAACCCTCCTCTTTCCCGCCAAAAAAGAAAGAAAAGAACAAAGAACCAAAAAGGAAGCGCACGTGTGAAATTGATGCGAGTTGCTATATTAAGCCGCTTAGCTACGTGGAATCGAATTTTCATTAACATTTGCTATCGTCTGCGTTTCCTCACTTCACTTCAGTTTTTTGCGTAACAGCTGTCATATTAGGGATTTTTTTTTTAATACAGAAAAAGAAGAGGATTATGCTTACGTCACTGTACGGTGCTTAAAATTCATGGGCCTTGTTCGCTTTCGATACTCTCGTACTTTTTTTCTGTTCTAGAACGTTCGATCGTTAATCAAATTTCGTGTTATATGTGTTCCAGTTTTAAAAAAAAGAATTAGTTACCCCTTTTTGTTATTTTGTTTTAATGTGGGATTATTCAATTTTTTGACGGTGTAATTAATTTTTGGCGTGGCGTACGGTTCATTAAAGTCAAAAGAAAAGATAAGTATATTTATATGTGAGGGGGTGGATTTTCTTAGTGGACTCATTTTCGGGTTTTCCTCGTGTTTATTTAACAGTAATTTGGAATTAAAATCGCTTGTAAAATGTTTTTTAAACGGAAGTATTTCTGAAAAGGCGAGACTGTGTGTGTGTGTGTGCATAAACCAATTAAGGAAATTTGTGTTCAGTTATAGTGTGAATAACTGACTCAACAATTTAAAAAATATCGCCTCCTTGGATAATTTACATATTTTATCTCTTCTCTTGATTGGACTATGCAACTTTATATTCACAGTGTAAACAATTTCGCCCGTTTAGGGAGATAAAAACAAAAACATATACTATTTTGCTCTGTGTGTGTGTGTGTTGGCGATCCCTAAACATGTAAGGGAGACAATTTTAAAAAAAATTTCTAGTAAATACCGAAAAAACTGTATTTAAACTTGTGAATACCGGTATAAAAACCCTTAATCGCAACCGATTTATGATTTTTCAATTCCTACTATTAGTTCACACTCTCTCTATATTTATCTTGTTCAAATTTTCAATCATTAATAAAATGCATTTTAAAGCACTCAATTGAGCTGAAATTTTATATACACAATTATTTTGGATGACAATACAGTAATTTAATTATAATTAAATTGATTAAAACAAAAAATTCAAAGAATGACAAATACAGCCGCGTTGGCATCATTTTTGGCGACTTGTGTCCAACCTTAAAAGGTTTTTTTCGCACATTTTAAAGCGCTCATTTGAGCTGGAATTTTCTATACACTATTGTTTTGGGTTACAATGCGAAAATTTAATTATAAAGAATTAAAATTAATTGACTGAAAATAATTATTCAAAGAATTACAGCCACGTTGGCTTCATTTTTTAGCGACTTGGGTCAAAACTTTATGCGATTGTTTTGGATAACAATTCGATACTTTAAAGATAATTAGTAAAAGTTAATTGCCACTTAATGCTGTGATTTTCATATGTATGTACATGTTTATATTAATTGTAATTATTTAATAAAAAAATAACTAAAATATTTTTTTTCAGATTTAAGTAGGAATTGACTTAAATTTTTTTAAATATATTTCTTGTTCTATATCAGCATATGTACTCGCCTAATTTTATTAGAATCTGACCACTACTTCTGGTCACCAAAAGTGAAAATTCTCTTTTGATTTTGAACATCATTGTTGGATTTTAATTCGTGGCGATTATAAAAAGGTTTTGTTCCATTTATTCCACATTATTATTGTTTTAAAACTGATTAATTATATGGTTTCTTGGAATTATTATTCTAAAATAAAAAGTCTGAATTCTCTTTTTCTAACTGAAAATGAACTGAGCAAGCACCACAGCTTACTGTTTTTCGAGACACGAATATATGTTTTTCGACTGTAGTAGCAATAAATCTTCTGAACAGCTTTTTTCATGGTGAAAAAATTTCCTTTTGGAAATTCCCGATTTTCAAGGGCAGCCTTTGTCACCTCAACTCAACGACCGGCGGGACCTTGCTTTTTTCGAACGTCGTCGTGCAGACGATATGTGCACTTTCTCACCTGCCGGGGTCAAACGACTCCGCTAATATTTCCACTCGACTCGCCCTCACCTGCACGATCTTCGGCCTCCGTTGTTACAGCTATCTTTTCGTTGCTATGGTTACTGAATCAACATCCTTTTTTGCCACTACTTTCTCGGCATTTAATGATGAGGAACGGTTACGTCGCTCAGACTTTCATTTAAAAAAAAAAATAAGGTACTCGAAACGAAACAAAAATAGTACACAAGTTTTGAAGAGGAATCGAACTAAATTAAATTGTATCTGTTTTTTGTTTTTAAACAAGATGTTCTGTTGTATATAGTTTCAAAAAAAAATTCCTGAAAAAGGTTTTTTACCTGATAAAAATTTAAATTTTTGAAAGATAGTTTTTTCCCCATTTTTTTGTCCTGTTTTGGAGTTTTATAAAAAATTTGTTTGAACAAATAGAATTGAATTTTTCAATACATTGCTCTGAAATCATGCATTAAAATCTTCATTATTTAAAATACGACGTACTCGTGTATGTATAGTATGCAACAGT
Organism: Trichonephila clavata; assembly: GCA_019973975.1. Classification (NCBI taxonomy): domain Eukaryota; kingdom Metazoa; phylum Arthropoda; class Arachnida; order Araneae; family Nephilidae; genus Trichonephila; species Trichonephila clavata. Next base: position 29,048 of record BMAO01020360.1, read on the forward strand.
GGCGCACACAGAAATGTTTCAAGGAGGGGGGAGTCCAGGGTCCACCATTCTCGTATCATGCTCTAATACACCACCCAACATATTCTTGCGATTTTGTAGATTTTCGGGAACAAAAAACAGTTCAAAATTAATTATTGAATAAATAATTAACATTATTAATAAAATTAATTATTAATAACAAACATTTAATTAAATTTTATATACTATATACATTGGGGAAAAAATCAAAAGCTATTGGGGTCCGGATCCGGGGACGCCCCCCTTGTATGCGCTACTGGTGTGCGATCCTTTTTCTCATGTTGTGATCGCGGTAGCCTAGTGGTCAAGGTAACGGACTCGTGGCCGGCGTGTCATGAGTTAGAGCCAAGTACCGCTGAAGATCCGCCATGTAGGAGGAGGGGGGTGCACATTGAATCTGTCGATGCTCAAACGTCTTCCCGTTCGTGTGTTGTGGAAGTTAGGAGAGGGTGTCGAACATCCTCGCCACTTGGTCCAAAATTACGAGGTCCGTCGCTAAAAACTTTCGAATAGCTGAATAGTGCGATGTTAATATTCACTCATTTCAGTAGCCATATTAGATTTTCTGAGGTGGCCGCGGTTGCCTAATGGACATGGTCACGAACTCTTTTCTGGCTTGTCATCAGTTCAAACTCTAGAACCACTAAAAACCCGCCGTGTAGAAGAGCCGATGCTCGTTTAAATTTGTCCAGGCTCAAAGTCTCCCGTCGGCGTGGTGGTTAGTGTGACGTTTGAGATAAATAAAGGTAGCGTGATATTTATTAATTTAAACATTTAGTTAATTTACGTCGTAGGTATTAATTAAAGTATCTACACTGAAGTAATTAAAAATGTTGTTAAGAATTATTAGAGTCCAAGATCTGTTGTTTGTGAGGAAGGAAGTCACGTCTAGTCTCTACGAAAGTTTTCAACCGTCTCTCTCTCTCTCTCTGCCATCTCTAGGCTCTTTTTAAAAGGTAGTGGCCAGTATCTTTATCCCCGAGTTACATCCGGTTAGCATAGGGGTGTTCCTCGTGATGTCAAAGGTTGCCGAGGCGATGTCCAAAACAAGACCGTGCAATATTTTAAGGGTGTAGATGTTCATTGCACGTGGTGATCATATCCACAGAAGAAGCCGATTCAATGCTGTGTGGCAGGAAACATTACAGTAGCTTGGAGGAATGGATCCCAGCTCAGGTGACCGAAGGGTCAGGTCACTAGACCGTGGTCCGTTTCTGATAGCTCTCATGTTGCCTTATAGGAAGGCGTTAATAAACACTCAGTCGCACCCCCTTCCTCATATCATTATAATAAAAAGTAAAATAAATAGTTCTTTTGTTGGTATGAATAACGTCCTTAATTCATTCACGTCCGAATTTCACTGTATCTTTATCTGTTAATACTATCCTTCTTGAAAGGTAATACTTTAAAAAGCAAAAACACTTTGTCCATATAAGATTTAAAAAAAAAGGAACTCTTGTTTCTACCACTTACCCCTCTGAACTTCCACCCCCTCCCCTCAAGCTACATTCCATTTGCAGCTTTGCCCCCTCTAACCTCCGATGCCTCTGGAGAGATAGGGGGGGGGGGTAAACGTACTCTCCCGTAATTTTCTTTTGTTCTTTATTCAATTTATTGATTTAGTTTTTAAGAAGACTTAGGTTTTGTTTTCTTTTAAGTCTGTGAACTGTCTGATAGGAAATGGAAGATTTCGAGGAGTTTGTGAAGAGTTTTTGTTTACTCGAGTGAATATTTATTTAATGTTTCTTAAAACTTGTATTTTAATGAAATATTTTCTTATTCACTCGGAAGAAGCCTGTGGAACACGCAGGGCTAAACTATTTTCTTGTGTGTCAAAACTTTTTATGTGTTCTGACCGAATATTGAAGATTGACTGAAAATAGTGCGAATTTGAAAAAGATTTTGTGCTTTTCCTCTAATTCAAGGCTTTATTTATACAAATTCTTTACATTTTTTTTTTTTTTTTTGTTTTAAAAATTCCATTTTTTTTTTTTTTTATAGATGTGTGAAATTTAGAAACTTTAATTTAAAAACCAAATTCTTAAAATTAAACTTCATACATCCGGAATTACGTATTCGCTTTCCTTTGCAGTGCCAGTAAGGTTCTTCTCCTCCATCTCCTTTGGCCTAAAAATATAACGGAGGGAAAGAAAACTCTTCGAAAATGGGAGGGGGAACGTGGAACAAATTTGGAAAAAGGAATTTTAGTGACATATATAGAAATCACTTAAAGAGAGTGCTGACGTCTAGAGGGAAAGGGGAAATTTCCACGGGGAAAAAAATTATACCCTTGATAAAGCCCTTGCAACGCCGGGCTATGCAACTAGTGTTTCTTAAAACCTTTACCACAATGAAATATCTTCTAATAAAGCATCAAACTTATTTATTTTTGCTGTTTTTTACACATGTCTAAATCAGGTTTTAGAAATGTATGAAGGAGTTCACAACAAACGCGCAAAATTATTTTATAAAAGTGTTTTTTTAATTCGTAAAAATTTCATTTTTGTGTTCAGTTTTAAAGAACTTATTTTAAAAGTTTCTTAGTTCTCTAAGCTTTTTTTCCAGCTGGCTATACGGTTTGAAAAATATGAAAATTGTATGCTCTTGATTTTGATATGTAGCAATCTTTTTTATTCGTTTGAAACTGTAGTAAAATGCTATTTTTTTTCTTGAAAACATTGGAACACTTTAATGAAATCTATTATACAATTTAAAAATTTTACCGAAACTCTAAATATGTGTAACTACAAAATTTCGTTAATTCTGTATTTAGGTGTGGAAAATATCGCTGGAATATTTGATATGGTTAACTTTATTCTTTTTTATTTACTTATTGTCTGTTTCAAATAGGGTCGATTCATCACCAGATGGCGCTGCGATCGTTTGCCGATTGTAACGTGATTATCGAGTAAACAATAACAGCTAATCGTATTACATTTGTAGTTGTGTGCAAACGATCTATTTTGCTGAATTCTAGTTTTATATTCTTTAAATTTTTTTAGTACACTAAATATTCTTAATATATATTCTAGTCGTTTGCTTTTCGTATAATTATTAAATATATACATAGTTTGGTACTTACGTATTATCGCCAACTATTGGTGACATTGTATGAAACGAAACACGTGTTTGCTAATTCAGCGCGTACGACACATAGGAAATCGCAGTTGTCAACTTGGCGAGTTATTAATAGAGTTGGCGATTGTTGCGATAATACATAAGTACCCAAAACTCTTTGGGTAGATGGTAGCTCGGAAAAACAAAATTTTGTATCCACTTTTTTAAATAAATATGGATTCTTCAGAGGAAACCGAAAAAAACTTTTCGTCTTACAGTCAAATTTTTCTTTTGCATTATAACAATTCAATACGCTGCAGTATTTCATTTTCTTATGTGACAGATGCAAACCCGAAAATGCCGCCAAAATACTCAGTCGAATCAAACACGTGGGGATTTGTTGAGTGTATTGTCATGTGATTATGACGTCAGATGAAGCGATTCCATTGAATGGTTTAAAAACTTCAAAGAATCTTTTAAAATTCTTGATTGGAAAAGCAAAGTTTTTATAAATCTCATGATGTAAAAAAACCCTCAAGAACTTAATTTAAACTATGTATAAAAAAAATATCTTTTTTTTTCTTCAAAATTGCCTCATTTTTATTTTTATTTTTTCCTGCCGCACATAGGGAATTTTAAAGTTACTAATTTATTGTATACCTCATTTTTATTGCCAATTATTAGTATATGACTATCATATTCAGACCTATCTACAAACCATTTTATCTTTATTTTTTATGCATATTTTGTGAGCTAAAAAGCTTTTTTTCTCTGAAGAAATGAGCAAGTAAATTGCAAAGTTTTATCTCCAACTTAAATATGAGATTTTTGCCCTTCCCCATTAATTTTTACGAGTACTTATACCCCCAAAAAACGTTTTTCTTCGTTCTATTTACTCAGTTTAGTTGTATTTATTTACTGTATACTGCCATGAAGACAAACAAAAATTTAAGAAAAAAATAGTGCAGACAAAATTGCTTTTTCCCTAGAGCAACTAGATTCTGGTGAAAAGCAATTTTACTCCTGAATTTTTTTTTCTGTGCTTTATTTCTGATAACAGTATCATTAGTTATATCTTAGGGGCTCTAAGTTTTTTTTTCTGTCCCTCTCTCTTTTAATACATGCAACTACGTTCGCAACAACTCTTCTTCTAGCAGTTTAATTTTTTATATTGTTTTGTAAGTGTCTTCTCTTTTGCACATCTTCGTTTAAATGAAGTTAATAAAACTGCATGTGGATGTAATTTTTTTTCTTCGTCGTGTCTCTATCTCTCATTTACATCATTATAAATTCAGTGTTTATTTATAGATATTGTGTCAAATGGTGACCCGGATCGATTTTTTCATTGCCTTTTTCAATTCCTACTATTAGTTCACTATATATATATATATATATATATTGAAATATCTTGCTCAAATTTTCAGTCGATAATAAAATACTTTCTATTCATCCATTCACAAGTTTAAATAATTTTTTTAAAAAAACTTGTAGTGGATGACACTTGATGCTAATACAGCTTTTTTTTAAAATCTTAATTCTTTAATTAAATTTTATACTTTAATTTTCAATTTATTCTGCGTTATTTCTGTCAAAGTTACAACTGGCTGCAACAGATGGCGCCAGTACGTTTTTCTAACGAAGTAGGAATTGACTTAATTTTTTTTTTATATATTACTTGTTAACACTTTATTTACCACGCTCACTTGTATTTTTTTTTTTTTTTTAGAAAATACTAAGTTATTCATAATTTTTCCGATGTTTCGGAGTGCTGCAGTAAAAAAAAAAAAAACAGACAAATACAGCTAAAAAGAACATTTGAAAGAATACAGAATAAATTCAAGTTTTACTTATATATTTTACAGATGTTCTGTATGTGAACCCCCTGAGTCGTATGGAAATAGACTCTAAAAGGGGCTACGGAGCTTAATGATAAAAAAAAGTTTCCATTTTTAAGCTATTAGATTAGGACTTGAAATTTGCCAAGAATGTTTATTTTCTTGAGTAGAGATCTACTTTGAGGGAGGGGGTTACGGAAGCGTTAAGATAATTTTACATCAATTTTGGAAATTCAAGTCCTGTCCTTAAATCAAGAGGTGAGAGGACGGGCGAGCAACGTCTATTTCGATATATTATGTCAGTTTGTTGTACGCTTCTATATGAACTTTTGCGTTATAAGCTTCAATATGTAAAGAATGGGTTTAAAAGAAAAATAAATTCGACTATAAGTATTTAAGAATCTGAATTAATTGTCTTTATAAAAATTATTAACGAATTATACATTTCTATATATCTGTGTGTGAACGCGACCTTCTTGAAATCGCTCCTTCACCGTTTTGCCTATTTAAGGGTGTGAAGGGAAACAAAGCATCACCAGAAACTTCCTTAATAATTATTATTTTATTACTATTCAAGCACACTAATCAACCACAAGTGAAACTACAAGAGGAGACCCTAGGAGTGATATACAAAGAGAGCAATCTATTCTAAGTGAACAACTCTAAGTAAACAAGCGCAAATGATCTGTTTAATTTAATCTTATTCAATCTATCTTAGATTCTTAAACCCTAATCCACTAATTTATTATAGTGATAGACTCCTACCTAAACTCACGTTGTGATAATGAAATAAATCTCACTTACGAATTACCGCAACAGTTCTCCTGCTCCTTCTATCTTACATTTACAAAACCTTTTGACTTTATATAGTCAAACTAATTTAAATATCAAAGCTTCTTCTTGAGGGATGGCTGTGAATTAACGCGAAAGCTAGCCCCAAAGTTTCCCTAAGAGGATTATTGATAAGGTCGCGTATAGATCCGTCACGTGTGTCTATAGACATTTTTTAACCATGTAAACAGATCATGCTGAAAATTCGGCATATATTCATATTTAAGTTTATACAGAAAATTGAAACCCTGTTTATATTCAATAGCAGCACAATTTCTACAAATCTTAATCATACATTCTTATATAATGATTAAATGTTATGACGACTCTTTAGAATGAATAGCTGCAATTCATACATCTGCGTTCTGGAACCCAAACCACTCCTGTTATGATATATATCTCCAGGATTCGGGTTTCGGAATCGTTTGGTTTCTTCCCTCTTTCACCCAAACCCCTCGCTGATCCCCAATCTAATAAATTCAACCACAGGGGGGTGCAGTTTCACCGAGACACCTACCTCCGTCGCATATAAAGTAATCGGGGATTCCCTTACTTTCGCAGGGGGTGAACGTCTTGGGGGATTTGGTGGTCTGGGAACGTTATTGGAAATGGTGGGGGGTGTTAAGAATGTGCTCGAATCTTCCTCCTTCCTCTTTGTTCTCAAAAGGGATAAAGGAAGGCGGGAAAGGGGATAGGATTCTGTTTTGTGCGAGGAATTGTTGGAATATTTGAATTTCATATACCATTTTCGAAGCGTTGTATCTTTTTGAAGTGGAAAGGAGTGTAAAACTATTATGGTGAAATCGTTCGTGGGAATGGGGAAGGGAAAAAAATATTACTCTTCTCATGCAAAAAGAATAAATATTGAATTAGCATTCACATCGAGTTGTTGTTTCTTATCCCACTCGATTGACAGAAACATCTAGATCAAGTCCATAAACCCGTGCGTTTTTGAACAATGAAGATCTATAACAGGACTTGAGAGCAACTGGCTGTTGTGGCAACCAATACAAGCCATGATGTGGGCAGGAGTGGTTTGGGTCATATTGCAATTTGGACAGGGAGGGTAAACTTTAAGACCTGCCGCATGCCTTTGCGCTTGAGTATGTCCACTGCGAAGCCTAGCAAAAAGTAGTTTCATCTCGCCTATTACCTGTCCCAAGCAAAGCAGCACCAGGACTGTTTCCTTCATACCTCTCATGTACGGGGCCTGCTTCCAAGAGGAACGGATATCTTGTTTGACACGGGTAGCAATTACTGAAAAAGTAAGGCAGCCACCAAGTGTAGAATCTTTATGGTTGCCCTCACGGGCCAAACCATCTGCAATCTCATTCCTGCAGACATTCACATGTGATGCTACCCATTGAAAAAACAAATCTCAACATTGGCACTCAGGCTATTTAATAGCTAGGCAACTCTCGTTGTCGTTCTGTCACCATGCCTCCACCATTCAGATAGATGCGGAATAAAGCTCCGGCTATCACTCAATATCCAAATATCTGTATTGACACTCTCAGTAAAGCAAAATTTCAAAGCCTCCTTAATAGCTAAGAGTTCTGCCCGAAAAATTGAGCAGTACTCTGGATTTCTCTTACAGATACTAATCACATCGAGTAAACGTCATTATTTTCACGAAATCTTAACCGTGCCCATCTCTTGGCTGTGTTGTTAATCAACGTGATGGGGATGAAATAAAGTGATTATAGAATAATTGTATTTTGTGGAACAGAATATTCGATTAGAGGTTCGAGAAAATCCTGTTAAGTCGAGTCCAAAAACTCTGAATAACATTAAATAAATGTTTTTGATTGTTAGTCATGTTGAACTGTTGCGCTTGAGAATACAATGACTGACAAATGACGCACAGAAAAAGTAGCAGTTCTCTTATTGTTTCGCTCTCGGTTTGCCTGCTCATACCGAATCAACTTGTTTACCCCTTTCTTTCCGATATTTATAGGGTTACCTGATGTTTATGGAATCTTCTCCGGTTTTCTTGTCTGAATCACTAGTAAACATGCAACCTTAGATATTCGAAATGGAACTCTGGCTTTAGATTTGGTCCTTGTTGGCTCGGTGGCTTAGAGATAGTGTGCTCGCCTCGTAAACTGAAGGTTGTGGGTTCGATCCCGGCTGGAATCGACAGATTTTCTGTTTGCGAAAAACGTAGGCAAACATGTCACATGATCATGCCTTAAGTATTAATTTGAGCTCTTGTACTCTCGGCAAAATTAAAGCATATCAATATTTAGCATCCGAACGCGTCGAACATTTGGTAGCGGGAAGCGCCACTAGATGGTGCCACCAATGAAAGGACACTCGAACTAGAGTCGTGTCTGCAAAGGCTTGGCTGCAAAAAAAAAAGTGCCTTCGGGAAATTGGTCCTTAAAATCAAAAATTTTAAGTGTTGCCATTCTTATCAAAAAAAGAAAATACAAGATATCGGGAACTGATTTTACAGCGTATTAGTTGGTAGTGTTCTATATCTTCATCAGTGCTGGCTTATCCATTGGACGCTTGGGGTGGGTGCCTAGGGGCCCGGATAAGCTGGACTTAACCAGCACTGGTGATAAATTTCGATCCACCAGTGCGAAAGGGGCCCATAGATTTTCTGCGCCCAGGGTCTGAAATGAGCTTAAATTGGCACTGATCTGCATAAATATATTTTATTAACACCCCTTCCCCCGCTTTTTCGAAAAAGAACCATTAGTGCCACTTGATTAAATTAGGATAATGTATCATTATCATCACACTCTTACTTGTTCAGCATTAAAAAACTTGCTTTACTTGTTCATTGAACGTATTGAAATTGTGCTCTATTTCTGCATCATTATGTTTATATTGTGATTTACTTTAATGTTCTTGTAATAAGTTTGATGACTTTTCTTTCAGGTACACCCACACAATCGCCGGAGTCGGTGTCGCCGCCCAAAAGTACAATCCAGAAATGAAAGCTCCCGATACTGACGAAGTGGTTGTCATGGGATTAGACGAAAAGTTGCAGAAGATGAGCAGGGTAAGCTAGTTTATCTTGCATTTTAGTTCCCACCGCAGGCATTAAAGTCAAGGTTTTGGGGCATTTCTGCTATATAACATTGACAGCATATGATCGGTGTTTTATTTTAACATTCAAAATAGTTTTTTATTAGATGCAACCGATTTTATCGTTGTATCATTTTGAGTTAAAACTTTACCCTTTTAAAAACAAAATTACAGTTAATGCTTTTATTGTATTGTAACGAATTTCACTGTTGGGTTCAGGGATTGAATAGACTTTACTCAGGACAGCGATAAAACAGTTCTTTATTATCAGCCCAATGAAGAATACAATGTTCAGAAAGGCATAAGAACAGCCGAAGTCACAGTTATACAACACAACAGTAACACAACGCAATGTACTGATCCAGCGGGGAATAGATCAAATTCAAAGCCGTAGGCTTTCGTACTCTCTTCGGGATAAATCACAACGGAATCACCCGTAAAGTAACAGAGGCTGCGGGCGCGTCTGAGCTTCAAGAAATCTGAATAACAACTGCCCCATGTTGCATTTCAGTATGCCTTATATAGACACGGCGAAAGTGGTAGAACATTCCAGAAAATCGGAGAACCGCCCGGAACCGGAAGCCGTCAAATATCGCCAACTAAACGATATCTCGCCAATTTGGCGAGATACCCAAAGAGCCCCATGTTATTTACAAGGTCCCATAGCAATTGATCTAACTCACATGTTGACATGCAATAAACATTAATCCTGCACTATTTTTCAAGCAGAATAGTAATTTTGACATAGTTTAGCATTATAAACACATTTTAAATACCAAAATCGTAAGTATGTATCAAATACATAATGTCAACTACTTGTGTGATATGTTCGAAGAAAAAGCTATTTTATTCAACATTGTATTTTACATAAAATTGTAGTTTATGTGTCGATAATCTTTTCAGGGTGCTCCTCGCCTCGGAACCGACATAGTTTTTCTAGTAAAACCTAATTACATAAAAAGGAAAAAATTCCAAATTTTTTAAATAAATGTTAAGAGATATTATACAATATAAAATTTACTCTATTGAAAAGATGTTAAATTTTTTAGTAAAACAAATAAAAATATTGCAAAAACAAAATGTCGTAAGCTGATATGTCGACATATCAATCGGTCACGGAAGCTGTCATGTGTTTCCCGCCAATCGTTCATTGATGTGACGTCATAGTCACATGATAAATTCAATCAAAAGTTTCCAGCCAATCAGATCATGGGCTTTACCGTTGCCAACTTTTGCTTTTTGCTGAAATTTCTTTTTCTTCTTTTGAAAAATACATATTTGTCATGTTTAAAAATATATGTATAATACGATATTTTTTCTTTTAATTCTGAAAAACTGTTTGAGGAATCTTAATATTTGAATCTCTTTACCAAATTATGAAATTTAAAATTTTATCTTTTTATAAATAGAACTACAAATACACGCCTAATGTCAGTTTTGAATTCCAATGGCGAACACGTGATTGCATTTAGCATGTGATCGTCATGGATTTATCCCATTGGTTGGGCTTGTGGTAAGCAGCTGCCACGCCTTTGCGACAGCCTCAGAGGGTTAAAAATATTTGATGTGTTATTTAGATTTGATTCTCTAAAATGTAATCACATGCCTGCAGTGTTTTTAAAAAATATTTTATTTCAGCATCTGAGGCAAAGCATCATGCCAGAACTACCTCAGGCCGACTCTTACGTGGCTGAGGGAAGCGGCAGCGGTATCTGGACTCGAAACCAAGTCGGCGATGACGAAGATTATGATAAAGGATCCGGTAGTGGCGACTGGGGTGGTACGTAAAACTGTTATTTTTATTTTTCATGTATGGTTTCATGAAAGTCTAAAAGATCATGAAAGTTGATCTTCCATGGTTTGCTTAGACCCCCCCTCCCCCCAAAAAATGTTTATAATTTGGGTAACTATTGTGTGTGCGCATTATAGTCGTCTTTAATGACAATTAGTGAAAGGCTTGGCGAAAAGAAAACTAAAATGGCATTAATGAAATAACTTTGATCAAAATATTGAAATGACGATTGTATGTGCTGTATATACTGAGCATTGATTTACCAACAATAGTTTTTTTAATGTAAAGGAATTGTGTGAAAAGATGAACTTATTCTAAAAGAACAAATTGCATTTCTTGTGACTGCGCTAACGGTCACGAATTTTTAAGACCAACATGTTCCATGCGCTATGTGAATTATGTTCTTAAACTTAACACAATAGATACATTATGGCCAATGCCTTAGGCTGTTCATAATATATCTATTCAGCCGGTCATGCTAGATCGTTACCATCCAGACAAAATTGACTTGAAAATTAAGCACAAGATGGTAGCTTAGCCTAACACACTACTGGTTGAATGTTCGCTTCTTGCAAGGACAAGCTAAAACATTCCCAACAAATCACAACTTTTGAAATAAATGACTGCTGCCTGTACATCATATAGATCCGCCATCACAACTAGTGACTGCTGATGACGTCAACGGAAAAAATGTTCCGTGTGATAATCCAGTTCAACAGAGTATTTTACTAATTCAAGTGGCATCTTCGTCATTCAACCGCGATTTAAAAAGGTGAAGCACCTGCCGTTGACCGTTTCATGAGGGATTTTACTGTAGGTAGGAGAAAAGAACACCCACTTATGATGGGAGTGTATTTCTTGCCAAATAATTTAAGGACGGGTTTCTGTTGTTGCCCTTTGCTTCTGAAATCCGTCGTGGCCGCAGTAGCCTAGTGGCCAAGGAAACGGACTCGTGGCAGGCATGTCATGAGTTCGAGACCCGCCGTGTAGGGGGAACAGTGCGACTTTAATATTCACTCACTCACTTTTCTAAAATCCATATGATAAAAGTTCAGGTATGTTATGTGTGGCTAGTTTTGACTCTGATTTCCGTGCCTTTCATAATAAAGATCTGATATTTTACAGCTTGTAATTGGATCCATTGTAGAAAATTAATAACATGGAAAAACCATTAGAACATTCGAGATGTTTTCTGGAGCGAACAAAAAAGTTGTTCTATAAAACATTCCATTTTACTTTTATTTGAAAAAAATAAAAGATGGTGGAGAACAAAAATTGTTTTAAAACTCGGGAAGGAAACTATTTTTGGGAGCTACTCAATATGCAACAAATTTCCGGTCTGCCTTGAAATTGAACTACTGCACGATCTATTCTCAGAAACATGCATCAAAGTACCCCCCGCCCCATCACCCCTTCTTCTTTTTAGGTAACGTAAAATGAAATTTTTTCTTGTTCTTTTTGTTGGAGGAAACAAAGCCGACGTATTAATCTAGAATCCCTTGACAGACGAATGAAATTTTTGACTCGTTCCTTCCGCTTCTATTCCCTCGAACTGCGGAATTCGAACGTCAGGGAGTAAGTCTAGACTGTAACAGTTTGCTCTCGAATATCCCGAGTGAATGGGAAATCTCGAATGGCAAAAACTCCGATTCAAATCGCGAGAAAACTGAAAGAGATGGTAAAATAAAGTCTTATTTCAATACTGTTTTGAAATAATACTGTTAGCTCGTGTTTAACTCGTGACTTTCACCGAATGGTGCTGCTAGATTTCTCAGGAATATTTGATACATGGTCTGTTCAAATAGTATCCGACCTTTTTGGCCAGAAAAAAATGTCTTAGTTACTTTGCGGAATTAGGATCTTTTTAATCAAATTTAAAGTAGGCCCTTTGTGCCTTTACACACTTAAGCCGGCATTCCTTCCACTGCCGAAAACGCTTCTGGAAGGCTTCTTTTGGAATGGTGTTCAACTCCGTCCCTCTACTCTGAAAATGGGATCCTTTCAATGCCATTTTCATTTTCGGGAGCAGCCAGAGGTCGCAAGAAATCAGGTTCAGTGTTGATAGTGTCCAGTAGGTCCCGCACAATTGCAAAACAAAGTTTTTCTGTTCCACTGACAGAAGCTTGGGAACTAATTTCGCAGCCGCTTCTGCGTATGATCACACAGTGGCACGTGGAGAACCTGTACTGGTCTCTACTTGTTCAACAGAGTCTCTCGTCCGGTCAAACAACGACCTTTCATTATCAGATTTTTCATCTTTTCAACAAAATTTGCGATTTGAACGTTTTGTGGCCTCCAAGAACGCTGGTTATTCTACCAACGCGCTGCCACTTTTGAATCGGTTAAACATCCCCTTAATTTATGTGACCCCATTGATAGAATCGTCTCCGTCCACTTGCTGAATCTTGAATCTTTCACTAATAAAATCACCTAGCTTTTGACAAAAAGTTTGATGCAGTACCTCTGCTCAAGTTGTTCAGTCATCTTTGGAGAAATAAAAATCCGACGGACATGAAAAACAGCACCTCACTCGACTGCCTGCTGGAAACGACTGGAACACTGGAGCAAAATTCAAGCATGTACATTAAGCTGTCACCTCCCACTGTGCATAAGGGCGTCCTTTTAGAATTTCTACTGTGCTCGGGAAAATTCAAGGTCGGATACTTTACTAGACCTTATGTGTGCAGTTACCTACCTTACTGATGTTTCATGAAGAACTTTTCACGTAGAACTGTCAATTACACTGTTCTCCTGTGCATGTGGTAGTTCCGATATAATGCATTCTATGATTTTATTACTGGCGTAGCTAGTCTGGAGTGAACCCTGTATCAAAATTCATGGGGGCCCCTTTTTTGGAAAAGAAATAAGAGGCTATTTTCAAAGTGTCAGAATGTTACACATTTTGGGACCCCTGTAGCTTGAGAGCCCCCTATCATTGATACGGGGGTAGCTACGCCCCTGGATTTTATCATTCGACTCTTCTTGTCCAACTAAATGATTGTCTTCGTTTAACACCCGCAGACTGTAGAGGTATTTAAATCTGTCGAGGCTCAAATTTCACTCGTTGGCCTGTGTTTGAGTTTGGAGAGGGTGGTATTAGCTCGTGTTGTCTTCTTCACTTGACCGGTTCAAAATTACGAGGTTCGTCGCCCACGCAATTTTAAGAGTGACGTTCATTAAAAAATCAAGTAAATTTCATGTATCGTTTACTCGTTGACATTTTCACCTCCTATTTATACTTGGTAAGGCAGTGGTCCCAACCCCCGGGAATACGAGGTCCGTCGCCAAAAGTCCTTGAGTAACTGCATAGTGCGACGTTAATATTCACTAACCCCAACCTCCGGGCTGCTAATGTACCTTAAGCTATTTCTATTTTATTTACTATGGTGTATTTTTCTCGGGTTTGTGCGACTTCCTGTGGAAATCATTTTATATTTATTTTTTGGTGTGACTGTATTTTATTCCGAAGGCATATTTTTGTTGTTGTTGTTACTTTTACCATCTGATCGACAGTAACAACAGATCAAGATCCATGAAATTCATCGCGGCTAAGGGCTAGAATTTTATGTCTGTCGTTAGTCTAAGCTTTAAGCACCATGCACGTGACTGTACGATTTTGCTCCGTTCCACCCCAATTTTGAGGGAGAACACCCTGGGGGCGGTCAGGGGCCTTCCACCAACCTCACAAGAGAACTTGCGGCTCGATGGCTATTTAGAGTAACCCTATGCCGCGAAGGCACTATACATTGACAACCATGCCTTCTCCGGGATTCGAACCCAGGCCCTACGGCACTGCAGTCAGCGGCACTAACCACTATATTGGATGGGTGGATGAAAGCATGTTAAAATGCAATTAAATTAAAATTATTAAATCTAAACAATCAACGTTCCACCCTCAGCTGATCGTGGTAAATTATCAAACGTTGACTGGTCCACTGCAATAAAAAGGTTGGGGACCACTGTTGTAAAGTTTTCCATACTGGATGCATTGTTTACAAATTACTCATTCAAAATTTCCAGCCATTTTTCCTGCTAATGTATGTGAAGCTAAAAACGTTTAAAAAATTTATCTCTTTTTAGGCTGAGCTAATTAATTTTTTTTCTCCTTCTTTTTATCAGGAATTCATATTGCTTTGTAGAATTTCGTCCACCATTTTCCAAAAATAAAAAATATATTCTTTTTGTTGATGATGTATTTTATTTTTTAGGATAATCTGAATTCTTGATTGTTTTTTATTCGCATACCCCTGACATTTTTTAAGAAACTTTTGTTCTTTTTTTTTAAATGTACTAATATGTAGAAATATTGGGGACAGGAATTCTGTGTGTGTGTGTTTTTCGGAATAAATGATATTTCTTACCTTTTATTTTCTTTTATGGTATGAATTATTTAAAATTCAAAAAAGAAAAAATTTCGGTATATTTCTATTTTAAATATAACAATTGTTGAAAACGTGAATAAGTTACGAAACAATCAGCAAATATTCCTAAATAAAGTGTGAATGCTAACAGGGTAAAACACATCACTATATGTGTTGTCTTTTTTTTTAAATATTCAATTGTGTGTGTGAATGGCATTTAGATATTCATTAAAAAAAAAAAAATACCGAACAATTCTCAAAGCCTTATTGGAGATCGTGCTGACATCTATCGGAGAAAATTGTAGTTAACAAATATCAGCAGTTTAACATAAAATATATTTTCGATACATATTGACACATTGTTTATTAATTTTATTTTAAAAAAAGTTTGTATTAATTATATATGTATTTAACAAGAGACCTGAAAAATCAGAAAAATATGTTTGATAAATTTTTTTCATGGTATGTATTTTTAAATTATTTATTTCTTAAGAAACTAATTTTTATGTAGATGTAGATGTTATTTATTTTTTTTTGTGTATGTGTTTTAAAACTTCTCTCGTTTAGAGTTGTGATCACTGAAAAAAACTCCGCCTCTTTGTTTGTAGGGGGATTGCCCCAGTTCAGATTCTTTCGAAAATTATTCGGGGGGGGGTCATAGTTTTTTTAATTATTTAACCGTAGAAACTGCATTTGAAAGATATATAAGTGCATTTCCTCAGTTGAATAAAAATAATTTACGTTGTAGTATTTAATAAAATCTCAAACAATTTTGTTTTACTTTTAAAGAAATTAGGAATTGTTTTTAATTCATTCAAATGCATTATTTCCCCTTTTTGTTTCAGAAACTAAACACAGCGATTTCAACTTCGACGGTGGAGACTCTAGAGATGTGAACATCAAAGTGAAGGATAACAGTGCCATCAGCTTCTCTAGCAACAGTGTCCTATTGCTTGTTGCTCTGCTAGTCACAATTTTGCCTAGATTTACAGTCCTACAACCATTGTGACTGTACACATTGTGCACACAGAAATCACAGTGCCATTTAGAAAATTAACCAATAAATATATATATATGTGTATATCTTTGCTTGAGAAAAAAACAGAGGACTATTTAAGGTAAAAGGACAAAAATATCTCAAATCTTGAGAAAACTGTTGATTGTGTGTGTGAAAAGTCCCATTTGAATGTATTTTAATATCCGATTGTACCATTGTGACTGTCACAGTGCCATTGAAAAAAAATAAAAACAGAACAGAGACTATTTAAGGTAAAAGGACAAAAATATCTCAAATCTTGAGAAAACTGTTGATTGTGTGTGTGAAAAGTCCCATTTGAATGTATTTTAATATCCGATGCTTGTTGTTGGATCTACTATGAGACATCCGAAACTCTACACTGCTTTTAGTATTCGACAAATAGCAAATTGCTGAAGAAATCCTTATAAGTGATCACCCAGCAATCTCTCTTTGCTGGACATTTTGTTTGATTTCCTCAGTTTATGTATAGCTTGCAACGTAAAGCTAAAATCCTTAATATTTGATTATGTTTGTAGCTTTTAACCACTGTATACGTATTGATTTGTCTGCTCCTCTTTTGTCTTTAAGCATCCTATTTGTCCTCTAACAGTATTTGGCCTTTCGTAATTATACACTTGTCCTTTTAACGGCAACGTGCTTGTCGTCTAAATGAGAATATACTTACATCCTCAAGAAACTTTGGAAAATCGATTGCTCTACTGTAAGAATGTAATGTGACACTGCACAGTATTATACGAAATAAATGGAACTGTGACGTATTAAGAATCGCTTACAAATATTTGTTAAGAGTATGTGTTGTTTGCTATCGGTGCATTTTTCTCGGATAAACTGTCACTTGTTATGCCTTTCGATATCGACAGGAATGTGGTGTGTTATTTATAAATAACTGACATTCTTTTTCTACTACTGTTCAAAATTAGTTTTTGGACAGGTAACTCCAGATGGGAGTACTGCTTGTAAAACTGTTGAAAAAGAAAGACTTTGAACAGAGAGTACTCTTCAATCAAACATGATGTAGAATATGTGAAGAAAATAAAATGGAATGATATATATATTAATTTTTAATATTTTATCAAATTTCAATATTGCTGGTACGATAATCCGTGTGCTGTTGGATTATTGTTTTGTATTTGCATTGACAGGGTCAGTGAGGGTACAGTAATACCTTCTTGGGGTACAGTGAGGTTTCTACAGTCTTTACATTGAAGTTACTAGCTGTATAAGATTAGAAATACAAGATTTGTAATTGCAGAATTCTTTGAAGGAAAAAACAAATATCCGTTGCCTGTGTTATTACAGATGGAAAAAAAATACTGTAGTATTAATTACTTCATGTGTGTATACTGTCCTTTTTTTTAATCCTTTAGGTTATTGACTTTTTGTTTATGCTTAAGCATATTAATTGATTTTGTTTTTGAATAATTGTAAAACTTTTTGAAAACATTGTGATTAGTGCATTCCTTTAACTGCTGATCTTTCAATTTTACTCAGCTTTTCTGTTCTGTTGTCAGCTGTCTGATTTTAATGTAACATTGAAATGAATTGGCAAACCTTTTGAGTAATATTAAGAAATACACCATGTAGGTTTACGAAATTATATTAGTGCTTTTACAAATATTAATATCTTTTTCATTTAATTTTTTATGCATTTTTTGTTTAAAAGACTAAAATTAAATTTAAAAATTTTAGTTTTATATGGATTATTGCATCATTCAGGGTTGGGTATTTAACTTTTTATTACCCAGAAAATTCTTTACACATTTAACTGTATAATATTACAAACTATTTTTTAATTAAAATCTATAAAGCATGCTGAAATACATTTTGTCCTGTCAATTTTCAATACAAATATTTTTTAAAAATGTTTTGTATAATTTTCTTATTAAGTATGATTGTTTTTATGGTATCCTTTTTAAATCTCTGAATGCATTGCTTACAATTGATTTTAAACACTTTAACATAACTTTTCCAAGTATAAGAAGTTTTTTAAGCTTATATTTATTTCTTCTATTTAATTGTTATGTGCAAATGTTTCTAATTCATAACCTGCTGGGCAGATTTAAATTTAGTCATGTATTATATATATATATATATATATATATATATATATATATATATATATATATAGTTATACATTTTTTATAACGTTTAAATCTTATAATTGATAGTCCTCAATGCAATCAAAAGATGAGTATAAAATTTAACTTCTTACAAAAATATTCGAAGCATTCAATGTCGATTCTTCTATAATGTGTCATATTAATATTCAAATTAATAATTGTTCTGTTTTATCAGACAAAGTATTTCATTACGTTTCTAGTTTTAATCATTTCTTTTGAATCATTTGAAAATAAATTAACTTAAATTTCTCAATCATGGTTCTTTTTTAAATACTTTTGTTGGGGTTTTTTTTTCTGTAACATATACAAAGAAATAAAATACTATTCTTTGATCAAAGCAATAAGTACATATATAGTTGAATGAGCATCAGTCATCTACTTAAAATATTTTTAATAGTAGAATTAAATGTTTTCTGTGTATGTGTAGTAATCAAACTGTTCTTGAATTAAACATTAAAATATTCTTAAATCATAACCATTGCATTATCATCAGTGACATTGTGAGGAAAGGAAATTATATGGATTTCATAAAGCACTGACACCAAAACATATGCATCATATTGTAGTAATGTTAAAATTACATTTAATATAGTAACTCCGTGCAAATCATACTGGAGGAATGTCAAAGATGATATACTTAGAAGTGGTGTCAGATTATTATAAATGGGAATGGGTGTCATTGTATATGGGGATCCTAGGAACATCTCGTGCATCCATGCATGACATGAAGACGCATCATTATGAGAAATTGTGAGGGTCACATCCATTAGAATAACTCCAAGGCAATGTACAGATTAAATGTTTGTACTGTGCTTCATTTTATTTAAAAGAAATCAATCATCGTAAGTGAGTAAAAGTATATAACCACAAAATTTACCCTTAATTTGTTTACTACAAAGCTCAAGTTTGGAGTAGTTTATTAGCAAAATTTTCATTTGAAAACTGATCACTCGTTATTATTTCAAATAAGATTTTAAATTTAATGGGCTTTTTTTTCTATTTTAATTTTTTTACTTTTTTGGATTATGTATATTAATTTCATGCTGGTGAGAGAAAATTTCAAGTGTTCTCAGTATTTTGAGAAGTGAAACCATGAACACACAATGCTACACCCAGAGGTGTTGCTATCACTGTATCAATGATATAGAGCCTAAATTACTAGGGCCCCAACATATATAAGTAAAAAAACCGTAACATGTTAAGAAGCCCATGAAAAAACATACAAGAAATTTTGATACAGGGCCCAGCTATGCCTCAGAACAAGCTATGCCAACTATACACCTTTGACTCTATTTATTGTATTCAATACTTGTACGAAAAACGTATTGCATTTTGATTGAAGAAGAATATGTAAAGATAACTCATTATGACTTTGAGTATCAATAAATAAAAGACACTTTATATAGTGGGATACCAACATTAGAAATGTTTAATAAAACTTTGAATTGCTTTTTATGCTAATTGAAGATAGAATTCTCTAAATTGACGTAATGGAAAATGTATGGATGTGATACCAAACAATTGCATGTTGTCACTGATTATCATAATTTTTTTAATAAATTTTTAATTTTAAAACCTGATTATCTTATCAGTTTTACTTTCAAATTATGTCAACAAACTGTACCTCTAAAAAATGTTTTAAAAATTCTGAAACTTTAAAAAAAAAATTGCTATTGTCTTAAAGTTAACATTTATTAATAACTATTGATACGAATTACACTTGCATATAACAGCTGTGATTAACAGTATCCTCTTTAACTGTGTTATGTACATAAATGCAGATGTACCAAGTCTTACAATGTGAAGTATCTTTGTTTTATATGTGTGTAAAAACTAGTTAAACATTAATGTATATCTTAATTTTTGTAAATCATTTAATTTACTCTTTTTAAATAATTGCTATTCTTTTTTTTTAATCAAGAGTGAAAGGAATTGGACATTTTTTAAAATTGTGTTTTGTATATAGCGCATAAAAAAAGTTATTTAAATTAATTTTATTTTTCATGCATGTTATTCAATGAACATAAATATCTTTTATATGCATACTTTAAAAATTTCTAACTTTTGAAATAAGTTAATTAAGGAATTTTAATAAATTTATATTTCATTTAAATACAGTTAAAACATGAGTTAATACATTAAAATGTGTAGAACTGTTTTTACTAATTAACACTATAATTTTAAAATATAATTAAACATTTTTGTAAACATTCTTATAATTACCAAATCAGCTGAAAAATATTTTTTTCTCATTAATATGAATATTCAGTTTAATTTTTTTGAAATATGACGGGTTAATTTTAAGCATAGTTCTTTCAAATCATGCTGTCTTGTTGTTGGTTGAGCAATAGTAATTTATTGAAATAATCAATCATTTTTATTTGAAAATAAAATTCCTGAACCATAATTTATTCTATTTTTTGTAAAATATGCACGGAATTTGAATATATGTTTCTTACAAAATAGATAATTTATATTTTTCAAATCTTCACATATACTGTGATAATTTGTATAAAACTATATATATGTGAAGTATTTTTAGTGCTGATTAAGGCACTGTGTTATAATTCAGTTTTTAATTATAAAGAAAATGCAAGTGTGATTTTTTGGCTCTTTTTAAAAAGATATCCTTGAATGTGTAAAAAATGTCCAGTTTTTTTCCCTTCTGAATGTCTAACATAATTTGATTGCATCAGATATTTTGATTTTATTATTATTGATCAAGTCAAACTGCAAATTAAATTTTTATGTAATATTTTTAATTCATATGTCATTGTTATTGTCTTTAGTGAAACAATAAAGATCAGTTTGAAATTTTGTTTGTTCATTTTCTCGTATGTTTATTGTAAAAACTTTCAAAGAATATTTTTTTTTTACTGCTGTTAAAAAGATTTTGTACCAACTTTAAATTGTACACACTCAATATGTTTATGCTGAAAATAGTTCCTTTTATATAGAATTTAAGTTTTCCAATTTTATTTTGATGGTTATCTATTTTTAAAAGTAAAAGGATATTATTTGAATTCTACAACTTTCCCTTTTATAATTATTCATTAGAGGAAATGGCTCTAAACAAACACTATTCACAGAGTCTCAGGCCAGAACGTTTTATTGAGAATCACGTTTTTCAGTATTTTGAAACAGTTGACTATATTTTGTGATAACTGAATTGAAAAGTTATTAATATTTAGACATTTATTATTAAGAGATTCATCTTATAAAAATTAATCATTTTTCAAAAAATAATATACTCTACACTTTTATTATATCAGCTTATTCGATGAATTTATTAAATCTGCACTGGTGTGGAAATTTTTAGTTATTCGAAAATCATTGATAGGAGATTACGAGTCCGAAAGAGTCATGTACTCCGTCCAGCCACAGCCCTCTGCAACAGATTTGGCTTGACTCGTGCAGCCATCTGCTGGTGAAAAAGTGAACAATTGTTCCTACACAATATGGTTGATTTGTCGAATCGGCCACTTATCCCGCCAAATCTGGTAACCCTTTTGATTTTTGTATCAGTGATTATGGTGATACTGTGGGCTGTGAAGCAGCCCTCCATCCCATATCTGGATTTCTGCGATGTGGAAGATAGCGAAATTGTTTTTTCCGTCTGCGAGATACGTCTTGGTGGTTTGTATCAGTGAGTAAGAAGTCGGATTATGTTGTAGTAGGGTTGCTACTCCAAAACACAACACTCAAAAACGTGCTAAATTGGTAGTTTTTCATAATTTGGCGGGCCAGTGGCCGATTCGACAATTTCACCCACAATATAATTCTCGTAAGTTGTATAGACTATTTTGTAAGTGTGCATTCAAGTTTTTCTCTCGTCTCTATTTAATATTACACAACAGCGACTACTTATTTTCATAAATAATATTTGTTCAAAAGTTTTATTTGATCTCAACATATAGAAAAAAAATTCTCTTAAAAAGGAAAGTTAACGTTTTTATTCCAATGGAATTATAAAGTTATTTTTCTCATTAAAAGTATATTTTACTCCCTCAGTAACTTCCCTTGAGTAGAATTATTTACGCATTGTCAATTTTTACAGTTTTCGATTTCTCAGCGAGATTTATGTTTAAGATGAAATAACATCACTTGCTTTCAATTCGTCTTGAAAAAGTTTTATTTCAAATGTCAAATTTGGTGATGATATATTTTAGTAAATTATACGATTGCAAAAAGCTTATCTTTTAAAACAAATATAATAAAATTATTTAAAGTGTATAATATTTCAGTGGAAATGTGCAACTTTTGTTTAATGTATTATGAAAAGGACAGCATTTAAGATGTACAGGTTAAAAGAATAAAATTCCAACACATTCAAATTAGGAACATTTCAGTAAATTTCATTTATTGCTGTTTATCTTTTGCATTTATTTAACAAATATGAAAGCAGTTCTAATGCCCCCCCCCTCCCCTCCTTCCTAAAATATGATTATCTTCCAAATGAAAAATTCTAGGATTACTTTTGAAAGAAAAACCCTACATAACATACAGGTTTGTATACTATGTTTTTATTAGCTTTTATTGTAGTAATCAATAACAATTATTTAAAAATGTTTTTCTTTGAGTTTAATTAAAAAAATAACCCCAAATTTTGTATTTCTTCCAGGAATTAATTTTAAGGTATCAAATTAAAACGATCAAATAGCATTTTGAGTGTTGGATTCCATTGATTCAGTTCTTTCTAATAAAGATAAAGGCTTTTTAAAAATATGATTCATTAAAATGAACTTTTTAACTTTAGGACTTTAAAATGTTTTATTTAAGCTAGATATAATATAGAGTGTATATGAATTAAATTTCATTGAAATCCATTTAAAAAAAACTTTTATACAATAGAACCTTTAAGATCAGTATTAACTTATCCATGTGAAACTTTGTCCATCTCTCAAATAGAAGAGAACACGATAAATATCTACGAAAGGAAGGTTAAGATTTATTTTTGGAGGAATTCAGGAAAATGGAATATGGCGAAGATCAAATTTAGAGCTCTATCAATCATATAAAGAATCTGAGATTGTTAACTTCATCAAAATACGACGAATTAAATGGGCAGGTCATGTTGTTAGAATGAACAAAGACTACACCACTAAAGAAGTCTTCAATGCGCAACCAATTGGCACACGAAGAAGAGGCAGGCCAAAGCTTATATGGATTGATGGACAAGAAAAAAAATGTTTTGAGAACTAAGAATTGGAGAACACTAGCAGGAAGGCTTCTTGAGAAGGCCAAGGCCCACCAAAGAGGGATATTAAGTTAACTTGGCAAAATGAAAAAGTACCAAAATTCTTTTATACACTGAAACAATGATTCTAAAAATGTGTGTTCTAATGTCTTTACATGGACTTTGAATAATATTTTAAAAAATCATTAAATAATGTTGAGATATTTAAAGGAATGAATGAATGATATGATCTATACTTGAAATAATTTACCTTTACTTGAGGATGGTCAATAAAAATTAAATCTTTATACCTTCTCGTATTTTTTCCCCTTCATGTTTGTCATTAGATGGCGATCTGTAACATTTCCTTATTTGATTTTTTGCATTTATTTTGGTCAATTAGTTTATGGAGGTATCCGGAATAATTGAATGAATGTACAGATTGGAACATTTAATTTTCTTCTGAGAATATGCATATTACTTCAGGTAAAATCAGAAGTTAGCCAGATTTTCTATCCAATATTATAAAAGCGCGAAAATTACAAAAAGTCATCTGTTTTCATTTAATAAGACAAATTCATCTTATATCATAGTTTCAAGCACTAATATGTATACAAATTGTTCATCTCATGTTTTCAAAATAAGGGAGATGCTTCATCAAACCTGTTTCCAAATTCCATTTGGAAACAGGTTACAAACATGTCGTGCAGCACATCTTTTGAATCAGAAAATGATAGGAATGAAAAGGTGCAACACAGATTTCTGTATGTATGTGGAAAGTAGGGTATCAGTTGAAGTATAAACCTCACTGCTTCCTAGCGATTCAAAGTTGCGAGGCATATTGGCTGTTATGAGTGGAGTTTGTTTTGAGCACAGATTAAGATAAAAAAGTTCATTAAAATTACATGAAGAAATAAGAATTTTTTTTGTTAAAAATTTCAATTGAAAAGTGTTTTTTTCTAACAATGCCTTAACAGTCACATTTTCCTCTACAGCCTTTCTGTAAAGACACTGCGCCCTCCCTAGGCGTAAACTTCGGGACACTATTTTAGTATATTAAAGAAATACGTAAAATGAAAGGAAAGTTCAATTTTAAATATTTGATATTTTGTTACATTTTTCCAAAATTTATATTTTAAAATCAACCTTGTGTCAGACTTTATGAAAATAAAATTTTTGCTAATATATTTGTAAAACAAATTGTTTAAGGACTTTTGAAGGCATTGATGTACGAGTATAATATTTTACTGAAATGTCAAAAAAACTTAAAATTGATAAATCGTGTAAGATGGTAACAAAAGTGAAACAGTAAAAAATAAAATGTGAGACTTAGTTGAAAAGTTTAATTATCTTGAAATTTGCACAACATTTTGCAGCAAAAGCACCAAATTTTTCCTCAAAAAGTTTAAAACATGTGTTTTTATATTTCTAAAATAAATTTTAACTGCATTTTTCAGTTTATGTAATATTAATATATGTAATTATGTAATATCAAGATTATGGGGGGGGGGAGTTCATTATGGTTTAGAAGAGGCGAGCTTTATGTAGAAGTCTTTGAAATTTGGAATTATACAACATGATAAGCAGTGTGTAATTGAACTTACAAAAGAGACACCAGAAAAGTGTGATCTTTTATTAATTAGTGGCAACAATAATCATCAGAAAATTTTGTAACAATATCAAGGTCTTGTGAAACAAATCTTACTGTTAAATAAGGACACATGTTGAAACAGTTTGTATGATTCACAACAGGAGCTGACATATAATATCTGATCTTGAAATGTTTCTCAACAGGAATGCCAACTAGATGAGAAATGTATAACAGATGGGCTCAGATGATTATAAATGCAAATAATGCAACCTTTTAATGTCTACAGTCTAATATTAAGGCACATAGTATCTGAACATAGCACGATTTTTTTTCATAAGAAGCACTCAAGGATTAGAGGATTCAAAATTATTTCAAACAGATGATGTGAAAAGATTTTATGTTGCTCAGATCAAAGCACTTTTTAAAAATATTTTTATTGAGAAACAATGGTTGGCAAATAATTGAGAAAGCAGTTATCAAAGAATTAACTCAAGCTCGAAAGAAATTCAATATTAATCGTATTTACAAATATAAGTATCAATAAATATCTATGAACAAGCATAACTAGAGCCAAGAACTTTTGAATATTTTTATGTTTTGTTAAAGAAAACAAATAAAAACAATTCCTTTTGCTGACAAACAGGACATTTATACTGCAATATTTGTTGATAAATTTGTTACAAAAATTTTTTCGTGTTTGGCTAGATGTTTGAGATTAATAAATTTCTTAATAATTTGAAATATTGTTTCAAATGAATTTATCAAAATTGATCAATTTATTAGTTCTATCATACACAGTAATATTTTAGTTTATAGAATTGTAACAAAATAGTTTACATAACTACATTGATCTCAGAAAGAATTAAAGCAAAGAAATCTAACAAAATGCAAAAACAGCAACAAAACTATTTTATCGAGGGCAAGGACCGTCTTCTGTTCTTCCTGAGCACTAAACAAAGGCTGATTTTAAATATTCTACTTTATTTTCTAGTTGTTGAATTATTATCAAATGAGTAAAAGAAAAATAAATTGATGAGAAAAGGAAAAAAAATTACTACAAACATGTCATTCAAAGCTACTGTTTTGATTGACTCAATTCAAAATGGATGTTTCATGTCACTCCAATCAAAACAATTGCTTCAATGTGATAAATCAGTGACTTGCCTTCCAAAATTCAAGGGGCGATTTTGTTATTTGGTTTCCCAGAATCTAAGAGAAAAGCATTTATACTAAAAATATTTTAAGTCTTTTATAAAGAAAAAACAATATTCTTGACTAGCCCCTATTGTTGGAAGGAATAGAAAAAAAAATAGCAAAAGTAATGTTGTCCATGAGAGAGATGAATGAAATGATGATGCCTATTGTCGACGGCGATCAGTAATAAGTCTCCATTTCAACCCAGCCACCTGGATTTCTTCTTATGATGAAACGACGCAACTCATCATAGCAGAAGATCAAAATTGAAAATGGAAGAGCCGGAAACCACCAATTGATTCTACAAGGGGAAAAAAGCAATTAGTTTTTTTATGTTAAAAATAAATACAATTTATAACTTGTAATGGCCACTGCATGAAAAAAAAATTATACAGTAACATCAATAATGCACTATTACTATTGAATCAAAGGGAGACAAGATTCTAAATATTTGAATCTTTTAATCTCTTAAGAATCCAACCAAAAATAATATTTTTTATTTCGAAATCACGAGTTTATTTTAAGAATAAACTCTGATTTTTATATATACCAATGAGTAACATAAAACAGATATATTGTTCCTAAAAATAGTCTGAACATGTTTCTGAATGAGAGACAGTTTGCATTAAAAACTATTTAAAACTAAACAAATTATGTACAGTTAGAGGGTAAATAACATTTAGTGTTCTAAATAATATGGAAAATTGAAATCGACATTAGCCTTATCTAGCTGTTGGGTGGGGTAGGATTAAGATTACCACAATATTTAAGGAATTTGCATTGTAAAAACTCGCGATGCTTGTTTATCAGTATCTACAACTGTCTAAAACATTTTTATCTCTTGCTGTACTACAATGGCATAACATACACCTCCACACTGTGGGGGAGGGAAGCAAACCCTGACTGACACCAAGTACGTAACCTTCGTAAGATCTGGCTTGGCACCCAAAATCTGACTTTGCAGGAGGGAGGGTCTTAATATTCTGTTGCACTACTGCTGTACTAACAAAATGTGTTAAGTTGCATAGGAGCTGCTACATAGGTTAATTATTAAAATATTAACAGACATTAACTGTAATCTTTGTTAGTTCAATTACTAATTTTCTTTCAAGATAGAATATTTTTTCATACGTAAATAATCAAATACCAGAAGATTTGACAAAAAATCTTATTTTTAATAAAACGAAAAGGGCCTTTTTTCAATTCTAAAATTGGAGGAGGAAATGTTTGTAAATATTATAAAAAATAACTTTCTGAGAATTTACTTAATCTAAAATGAGTTTAACAATGTAAACAGCCCTTATTCTCACACATGCAGTGCTGGATTACTCATTAGGCAGAGTAGGCAACTGCCTATGGGCCCCACGCTTTTTAAGGATCCGCAAGCACATGTTCTGTGTTCTGTTAGTGCTCCAAAAATAGGCTACAGGACCCCGAGAATTCGACTGTGTAGGGGCATCCACATACTTTAATCCAACACTGCACACATGTGGCAAACCTTGAATAATCTACATCTAAGTATATTGGAACTATAACAAGGTCTAAAGTAATAGAGAGTCAAGAATAACTCACTTCAGGGGGAACATGCGAAGACCCTTGTCCATTCCAGGGCAGTATGAAAGAAAGGCAGCTAAGGCTGTTTCAAAGAGCAGACCAAAGTTCAAAATGTGATTCCTAAAGAAAAATGAACATTTTTTTTAGAAGGTCCACATTTATCAGAATATTAAAAGTATTTTAGATAAAACCAGTAAAATGCACTTATTTCATTAAAAAAATCTGAATATATAAAATTCTTTATTACATTTTATTAATTAAATGCAAATATCTAATTCAAAGTATACACCATAACTTCTCATTTGATATCATGGATTTTCTCTTATCCAAATTAAACAGAAAAAATTATGACTAAAAAAATGTATGGCCTTTTAGAATCTTTGATACAAACATTTTTTTTTTAAAGATATAATTTTTGATTTGAAATAATTGTACTGTTCTCTTCTTAAATCAACATTATACTGAATATGTTCTTGAGCTTAGAATTAAAGAAAAAGAGTTAAAAAAATATTCCACTTATCTTAGATTATTTGTGACACATATGAATTAAAATTATACGATATTAGGAAAATTGAGTCATTGCAATGTGAATCATTTGAAGTTTGCAAAGATTTTTACATCCTTTAATGAACAAAAAATGATATACAAGATATTTTAAATTCTGTCTGATTAACAATTTTATTTTCCAGTAAGCTAAAAAAATTTTTATAAGGAGATAGAGATTTCATCTGTCCTGTATAATTATTTTGGTGACTGATTGTTGAAGAAAATTGCATTTCAAAGACATGCAAGTGCTATTGGCAAAGTGCCCGATAATTCTGATAGCACTCAATAGATAAGGATGACATACAAACTTGCACCCTACTCTAAACTTCCACATAACTCCATAAAGATCTACAGAACTAATGTGCATCAGCCTCTTTATAAGGGTCTAATAGCAACAGGACTTGAATTCTTGACTCGACAGAAAAGCAATTTTTTTGTTGTTGCCTATTTGATTATAACTAGGCATCTTTGATTTCATGTTAAAAATTTGTTTTCAAGGCCTTTTCATAAATTTATGGAGGTAAAATTTATTTTTACTAATAAAACCTTCAAAATCTCCAGAAAAAGAAACAAGGTAACATATTAATGTCTAAACAAAATAAGCAAAATTTAAAGAATTAATAGATATTATACACAACTAAAGAAGAATATGAAATTTAAAATGGCATATAAAGAGCATGCTATTTAAACATGCTCGACTATATGTATCAAATGAATGATACATATTTATTGCATCATTTTGTATTACTCTTATAAGCTCATGAAAGGAATGACTTTCAATGAAATTAGAATCTCTTACTATGACATTCTCATATCTGACAATTGGTAAATTAGGAGATTTATACACACATGTTTACTCCTTAAAGTTAAAAAAAAAGTATAAGCAACTTTTTTCCTTATCACCAAAAAAGTATATGTATGTAGAACAAGGAGAAGCATAAATATACTCAATTTCTCAATACAATCCTCTCAAAATCTGTAATGGAAAGAACAGTCAACATTTTTCCTTTTGTGAATAAATTCTATTGCTAATCTCAAATCATTGATTGTTGTGCCCCAAATAGAACTAATCACACTAAATGGCAAAATAAAAGTGTCAAATTGTAGGACTTGAACAGAACACATGAGAAAAAAATTATTTTTTTTAAGTCTACTTAGATCAACAAAGAAAAATTTTTAGTAACTTTTTATCAAATAGTTACAATTAATATAAATATGTATATACATATGATAGAATCACAATACTAAGTGACAAAATAGAGAAAGCTATTTTCTTGTAAATTTCCATTTTCCTTTCTATATATGGAGTTGGACTATTTGTTTGTTACAATTTATCCATTAACTAAATTTAATCATTACAATAAAAGAGTATAGTAAAAAAGAAATATTTTCAGAAATTAGGCCATCTCAGGTGGGATTAGAAGCCCAAAGCGCTATCCATTGCTCTATAGGGACACACAACAAATGATTTTTCCTTTCTATATATGCTGCTGGACTATTATTTTTTTGTTTACTATTTATTCATTTTTTAATTTAATTAATAAATTAATATTTGAAAAAACTGTATTAACATCATGTGTCATCCACTACAAGTTTAAAGAAATGTATTTAACAAGATATATATGCATATATAGAGAGTGAACTAATAGTAGGAATTGAAAAAACAAACTATTTTTTTATATATATATGTTCATCTTTTAATTAAACAAAAGTAAGCTCTTACTTCATTCCTTGATGCACAACAGAGTTTCTTCTAGTTTTACAGATGATCAAATCAGCCCACTGTACAATTACAATAGATACAAAGAAGGCAGTGTGGCATGTATACTCCAAAGTTTTCCTGTGAAAGTAAGTCTAGGGAAAGAGAAAAAAATCTCAGAATATATCAGATTTTCTATAACGTACCAAATAAAACAAATATAATTTTGTGGAATCTACAATCTAAAATTAAAAAACTCGCATTCTTTAGTAATAAATAACTTTATCTTGCAATGACTAGTACCTCGTACCAGATATATAATTTAATCACTTCATAGTGCATAACCTCCCAAACTCTCCTCTCTTGTACACATACCCCCCACACTCTCTGCGATACAATTCTACAACACAGTATTTGAAACATTGCCATCTATTTCCTAAACATTTTGACTCCTTGAAAATGAATGACAATTTTCTAAATGGCTAATAGCGAAATAATTTCGATCTTAATTTTGAACGATTGTCAAGTAAGTGATGCCTCTAGCAGGAATTTTACATTATCTATTCAATATATTAAAAACTTTGTTTCTAAAAATATATAAAATTAAAAATATTAAAAAATGTATAAAAATTTTGAGATTATATATGAAATAAACCTTTCATTTTTCTACGTGATCTTTGGCAGAATCAGGATCCACCCGTTATGAAAAATTCAGCAAGATATCTGTAGAAAATGAACAAAGATACGTCTTGAATCTATAAATTGCTTTCCAAGCATATTAAAAAAGCATGCAATTAACTTATAACATGTCACTTTTTTTTATTTATTAAAAAGAAGTAAATTTTTTCCAGTACAGAATACTACTGAGCTAATTTTGGCCAAAGGAATATAAATGTTTTAAAAGGAATACTGGATATACAACTTAATTAATTTTGAAAATTTCTAAAGAATTAGTGCTATTTTAACAGATATTGATTCAAAAACTTTTCTGCCATGTTTTGTGTCATTAAAAAATACATTCAAATAAAAGGTTGCACTGAAACAGTGTCTACTGGCAACAGACCTCGTAATTTTGAGCCCTGGTTATGTGATGAAAACACACAAGCTGGCATTCCACTCTCCTAATTTCTACATAATGCCAATATGCGGACTTTGAACCTGAGCAGATTAATGTATATCAACTCCTTCCCTTAGCAGTCTAGCACAACAGAACAGGCTATTAACAAAATTGTTCTGAATATCAGTCAAGTGAAGAGGATATCCAAGTCGGAGCCCTTATTTTAAATTTGATACTTTGCTCCATTTTGAATATAGAAACCCTCCTTGCTACACATGATCTTTAATGATGGGAAACATTAGACTTGAGCCCTCTTAAACACTGTTCTCTCAACTTGATACATATTAATAGGTTCCCTTTTCATCAAAAAAAGATTGCAGATGTCCTAATATATTTTGAATATAACTGTATTTATTTGAATCTAAGCCGCAATTGATTTTATAAGCTGCACCTCTAATTCTCAACACATTTTTGTGGAGTTGAAAAAAGGTTTATCAATTTCCGATATTAACGAAACCTTTTAAAAATTAAAACAGAAAACCAGTGAATAGTTAACTCATTTTACCAGAATGAAAATTTTTAAGCACATTTATGAACCTGTAATTACTCTAACCATCAGTATCATGTTCAGTTTCTTATATCCAATGAATTTTTTCAACTTCACTTTAATGCTTTCATTGTAACATTAACAATGGGGGGGAAGGGGAATGTGGCTTTGATTCGAATAAATATGGTATATACTAGCAATATTATGAATTTAAAGACTACCATGCATACAAAAATTATTGCAATTTTCTAGATAGGATGGAAATGGATTTTCTGTTTGTCTAAAGATTAAATCTGTGTTTCATTCTGTTAATCTTATTGGTTCGATAAAGAAATAGTAAAAAGGGGGAGATACCCCTACATACCCATTCTTGGCCAAAGGAGTCTGCGAGGTCATTGACAGACTTTGAGTCCCATTGACTTCTGAGTCCTAGCAATCTTGAAGGCATGAATCCATTTTCTGCCATAATGACAAAATACACAAAGAAACCAGCTGCAGCTTGCATGAAACCTATTTGACCATAGGCCATTGAGATCAACCTGGAAAAATATTTCCAGTAACAATTAACATTTTGCACACATTTTTTAAAATTTCAATAAAAATCATTAAAAGTTTGAATCTTTTTATAAATATTTTTAGCTTTTGTCATGTGCCCTTATTAGTACAATATTAAAAACCCTTTATGGTATTTTGTAAAAAAATATTCAATATTTTTGCTAAAATCTGTCAAAATGAAATAAAGCATTAAGTTACATCCATTAAAATATTTATATTAGCAATATTAAAAATTATTTTTCTTTAACAAAAAAGCTCTTTAACAAGTCTTTATAAAAAAATATAATGCCATAAAGTTTCATTTTATGTTCAAGTTAATTTTGATATTCAAATTGTTTTATATTTTGAATTCCAAATATTTTTGCTTTGATTAGATAAATTTAGATTATTTTGGTATTTATTATTTTAGATTTAAATATCCAAAAGAATAAATATACCAAATCACACCTTTAAAAAATATTTTGAACTGCATGTAAAAAAGGGTTGAAAAAATAAATTAACCTTTCATTGACAAGTTTATCCTTTTGGGGATTCCTAGGTTGTCTCTTCATAATATCACTTTCAGCAGTTTCATAAGCTAATGAAATGGCAGGTACCTGAATGGAACAAAAATCAGATCTGATGATGACTATTTCAATAAAATAAAAATTGCAGCATAATCAATTCAGATAATATAAACAATGGTTTAAATTTTTTTTTTCTTCCCTTCTAGATTTGATAATCCAACATAAAATATGCCTTAAAAATTTTAGTTTTTGAAAATTACATCAATAAACATAAAAGAACTCAGGATTTCATATTTAACAGAATTTGACTGTTCAGAGAAATACTGCAGGACAGATCATTGAAAAAATTACAAAAATGCATTTTCCGTACTAACAAGTTTCAGATTTATACATTAAAATCTAGGTCTTTAAATGAGAAAATATACTTACCATGTCAGTTCCTAAATCAATACATAAAATTGTAACTGTTCCAAGAGGCAAAGGTACATCAGCTAGGATGAAGAACAGGAAAGGAGTGATCTCGGGGATGTTACTAGTCAATGTGTAGGCAATGGACTTTTTCAAGTTATCAAAAATCAGACGACCTAAATATATGAAAAAGATAAAACATAACCATCCTTTTTTTGTATAGGCAACTTTCCTGATTCGGAGACACATTAAATGCTTCTAATATTTATAACTATACAACTACACAGTACTTTACATTATATATATATGCATATCTTTTGAACACTATATAAGGTATATACTCAGTTTTTCAGCTGTTAAACTTTAATAATTACTTTAACCATTAGATCTTTTATTGTAACTCAGTTAACTTTATGCACTGAATTAAAAATAATGGACTAAAAATAACGACTCATGTGAGAATAATTACAAATATTTTAGATAAACCTCACAAAACTATAATTATTGGACAAAAGCTGGTACACAAAATATAAATTTGCTTTATATTATTATGTACCAGCTTTAGCAATAATATTATGCTTAATATTATGTACCAGCAGCACCCGTTTATTTTCCCCCCTTCAAATTAATAGCGTAGATAAAGGGTGTCCAAAGTTTTAAAAAATAGGTGGCGCATATTTGTACCACTAAACACTTCATGTTCCTGGGACTATCATGCTGCATGATTTTTTCTTCCCTAGGCACAATGGAACTTTGCAGACACAACTCGTCCATTCTGTTATTTTATAGTTGGAAAATAAATAAATTCATTTCTTCAGCTTATACTGTTATTCATCCTATATATTAAAACATTTTCAGTTTTTCTTAATCTAATCTTGTAAGCTTAATTTTAGTTAAGTCATCATTTACCTATTAGTTTTGATTTTATACAAATATTCTATTCTATACATTTTATTTTACCTAGTTTTTATTTAGTCAACATATATATATGTGTATTAGTTGTATTTATTTTTCCCTGAACACAAGCTATAGCTCATTTAGGACATTTGTGTAATTTTGTATGTACTATTATTTTAAAAAATGTAACTTACAACAAATCTATCTGGCACAATAAGCATGTCCATTATTGCGAAAAAATAAGTGGAATGCATTTTGTTGTATTTGTAAAGAAGATATTGCCTTCAATAGTGTGGTGGTACATTTTTTTTGCACTTGTATTTTCATACTAGTACTACACATGCGAGGTACTAATTATTGTATTGTTGGCGTATTTAGTTGCATAATATGTATACTAAACTGATTTGTATCAAATATCACAAGAAATACTTTTATTTAAACTTAAAAATACACAAAAAGGTCACTTCCAACAAATACCATTCAACAGACTTGCAGTTGATTAAAGAATGAACTACTGCATAAACCTATTACATACAATTAGCTTCTAACATCAGTTAAAAAACTTAAGTAACTGCTAGGAGTTGACCTTCGTGGTGGTTCAGAGCATGTACCATCTAAAATCAATTTCTGAGGCATTCAAACAAGTGGTACATTTTACGTACCACCCCACAATAAACGAATAAGAATTGGTAGTACAACATATGTACCACCAAGCATGAAAGAGTATAGATACTTAAATCATCTTTTACACAGGCACAATATATCTTAACAATTAAGTACCTTGTTATTTTGTTTGTAGCCCAGGCTCAAAACTTTTGAATTGTGAGCTGAAGATTCATTATTATTCAGATAATTTAAACTAGTCAAATTATCAAGCCTAAATTTATTTTAACTACTCTTAAAAATTAAAATATTAGTTTGTGTGATCTCAATGTACAATTCTTTTCCATAAAACCAAATGCATGAACCATGATTCTTTTAAAGATACTATAATGAATAATTACTTAAAATCAAAGCATTTTTAATTAATTAAAAGCTGATTAAATGAATTAAATTTTATATTTAATACATTAGGAAACAAATTGAAAATTTTTATTGTATGTACATAGGGTAACAAAAGAACCAAATTCTAAAACTGATTGGTATCTCCAAATCATTTTGCATAGCTATATTTTTTTAGCTCTATCCATTGATAACGAAATAAGAAACTGGAAAAATAACACATCTGACATACCTTCTTCAACACCAGTGACAATAGAGGCAAAATTATCATCCAGCAAAATCATGTCAGCAGCTTGTTTGCTCACATCACTTCCAGCAATACCCATAGCAACACCTAAATACAACAAAAATATAATCAGACTAATTTCGAATGAAGAGAATTTTATAAAATGCAATAGTGATTATTATATAATTTTAAATTTATAAACTTATAAAAGCAAAATATTAAGGAGCATTATATTTTGGTCCTAACATAATTTGCTTCTCAAAATACAGATCCAGAAAATAAAGAATTTGAAAGATAAACAGATTGAAAACCCAAATGTAAAGGTTACCGTTTCAATTTTGAATCAGTGAATTTCTATTAGAATTTACAGCTGTATCTTCAAATGCAATTGTAGTTCTGACTGACTTGGAAAATTAAATGTGCTTCAATGTTACAGAAATTCCTTTGATATTTAAAAATGTCTTAAAAGAACAATTTTGATAAAAAAAAAAAAAAAGATTTAATTTTTATAAACCTGGGAGTTATTCTGATTCATTAAACATTGTGATTAGGGCATACAGGTTTAAGTGCTAAAGTACAACATGATTTAGAATAAGAATAAAGGTGCTAAACTTAATTATTCAGTTTATATTTTAAAGGCTTGATTACATGCATATTTAGACATACCAATATCAGCTTTCTTCAAAGCAGGGGAATCATTAACACCATCTCCTGTGACAGCTACAATGGCACCTTGTCTCTGGCAACCTTCTACAATGATTAGTTTCTGTTGTGGGGATGTTCTAGCAAATACAATCTCTGTATGTTCTCTCAAAAGTTCGTCTAATTCGTTAGAAGTCATGTCACGCAATTGGCCACCATGAACCACAGCAGCTTTAGCATCTCTAGAAAAAATAAGTTCAATTTCAATTAAATAAGCACATTAGAAATGAACAAAATACTGAGTACATACTAGAATAGTCAAATAATTCCAAAGAAAAGTAATTGTTCACTTTTGAAGTATCAGCAAGCAAAATTAAAGTGTACTGATGGTAAAATTTTTATAATAGTTTTGAAGTAAGATTTCTAATTTCCACTAATTGATTTTTATACCTTGTTTGCCATTACTATATATTAACAGAATATTTGATAATCATCTGCAATAAAAAAAAATTTAAGTACTTCTTGATAATATCTATAACTAAACCTCAGGATAATTAAAAAGGCATAGTTCAAATATATATTAATCACCTTACTTTACTAGTACCATCACCCGAATGAATTTGAAAAATTTATCCACAATAGATTTTTTAAAATAATGTACATTCTCAGGATATTTGCTCAAAAGATAGCTATTAAACTAACATTAAAATCAATACAACCTTATTAGACCATAAATGATTAAAAGAAATCATGCAACAAGAAAATTTTCCTTACTATAATGATAAAAATAAATCAATTTTTAAAATTTTATAATATTGTAAGGTAAGTAATTAAAGGGATGGCAAACTGCAGCTCTAGATTAAACAGTTGCAGCTGTTCAAAGCCTTCTGCATCTAACATTAAAAAATAATCATATCTACTAAACTACTTTTCTTTCTTTTTCTAATGTTACGGTAACTAACAGCGTTTCAGACAAGCCACTTTATCATCGATAGTTTAAGGTACTCTTGGGCAAAATGGATATAACAATACATGGATTTACTTCTGCACAATAAAGCTCTAGAAACATTCTGAAGCATTTTGCATCATGTTTAGGAGAAATAAAATTGTTTCAACACAAAGTTATAAAACATTAAGAATAAGAAAAAGTAAAACAATTATAGTGATTCATAGTAACAATTATAAAAATTTATTTTCAATGCTTTAAATGAAATCTTCCAAGGAATAGGAAATATTACATATATTATCACATATTAAGTATTGGAAAAAACTACCAGTCCTTGCCAAAGATAGAGAGAAGTGTGAATTACTTCAAGTATTTAAAAGAGTAATTGAAAAAAAAGCACTTAGTTTAATACAAATTATTCTAACACAATATTAGGAAAAATGAACAGTTCCGTTGAATGATTTGAAGGATTCATAGCAAATAAAGCTACACACTAGCTTCTATTATATATATAATATATATCCTTTCAAAATCATAAATATACATCAAGGCAAAATACGAAAATTAAATTTTACCTTGGGTCAACTTCTTCAATAGGTATGTCCATTCTCATGGCTATATCTTCCACAGTCTCATTGCCTTCAGAGATGATACCTACAGATTTTGCAATAGCCGCGGCAGTGATAGGATGATCTCCAGTTACCATAATAACCTAAAGAATTAAGAAATTGTTTTGTTTTTAATTGAGTCACCATTGCTTAGAGCTGAACAAGAGTTATTAATAACAGGTCCTGGTATTTAAATCATAATTCTTTGAAAACTATTAAGTTACATGGTATGATTTACACAATTTTTCCAAAATGTCTGAGAGGACGTTGGCAGATGTATTTTTTTTAAATAATTTTTTTGGTTGCCTCCTATGTGTATGTATGATGTAAAACAGATTTTGTGCTCTCATAAAAGTAAACTATTAATTTTTTAAGGGAAAAACTTGAAACTCTCATGAAAGGATTTCAAAATACTACACCTACAAAAATTAACATACATATGAAATTTGATTTACAAGTATGTCAAACTATGTGTAACAAAAGTTGTTATGGGTTTTGTGGTAACATGATTGGTATTTGTACATTACTTCTTTTTATGAATGCTTATTGAAAATTCCCTAAGAAATGTGTAAATTCTAAATTCAATTATTTTTTAAAAAATAAGTATTGTTTTGAGTGAAAAATGCATATCAGTTTTTATTCCACGTACTATTAGCAACAAGTGAAAATAATTTCCAAGTATTAGGCACAATAGAAAAAATGCCTTAGCATTTTAAATGAACACAAATTAGTTATTTTATCTTTCCGAGAAAAGTCAGTTTAAAGTTTTGATTTGCCATCGGGATGTGAATAAAAACAAATGTAAAAGTTATCCCAACTCTGTGGGATAACTTTTCAAATTTTGTGAGTTTATAGAAAAGTAAATAAAAAATAATTTAGGCTAAAAAAATTAGATTTGATTTTTTGATCGATTTTTGTCATTTGAATCATATTGTATCTCCTTAACAAGGTTTTCATACAATATCACAACAAGTCAAAAAAGTTAGCTTACAGAGAACTTTGTTATTCAATGGAATTAAATTTGCTATGAACTTTTATGCAGAAAGTTCATGCTTTTAATATCTTTGTTCAAATGTTAATTCACATGAAAAAGTATCAATATGCGAGTGTTAACAAAATTTTGAATACAAGAAAAAAATTATACATAAGATATTAAGAATAAATTTCTACCTTAATTCCAGCACTTCTGCATTTAGCAACAGCATCAGGTACAGCTGCTCTGGGAGGATCTATCATAGCTACAAGACCAATGAAACGTAGATTGTCAAGAGGGAAATTTTGTTCATCTGCATCAAAAGGATATCCATGGGGATACTGGTCTGGAGGCAGAGGCAAATCGCAAAAACCTTAAAAGATAACATTTAATGCATTAATATAAAACTATTGTTCATAGTACTCTGTACGGTACAGTAATACCTCAAACTTGCACGATAGGTGGACTGAGTGATAACCGCGCCAGTCAAATGTGCATAAGTCTGAGTATCATTTTGCATATACCCCAAACTTACGCCATAGGTGTGACTGAGTGAAAATCGCATAAGTCGGGGTATGATTTCACATATAAATTTTTAATTGGGGCAGGAGAGGAAAGAAAAATACAATTTAGAAAAAAAAGTTTAACAAAATCTTGGGTAGCACAAATACAAAATCACAAACTATTTACTTTGATGAAGAAGGATTCACAAAATCTAACAAAGTAGTCTGCCAGCTGAAGATTTTTTTTCCTCCTGCAAAATTTCTTCGTAACCTACTAATGATTTTTTTATTCCTGGTTTTGTTAAAAAAAATACACTCATTGTTGGAGTATATACTGTCTAAAATTTTTAACTCTTTTTCAATTAAACAAACCTTCTGCCATATTCCCAAGCGCCATTCTATTTTCTGATTGTAAAGATTCAAGTTCTTCAATGTCTTACTCGTGTATTTCTATGAGCTTATCAATTGTCAGCTCCTGACTGTGAGAATCCAGCAGTTCTTGAACGTCATCACTATCCAATTTTAAATTGAATTGCCTGGCAAGATCGACAACTTCTTTAATCACATTACAAATTTCCAATTTTATTCCTCATATAAAAGACGAATCGACAAGATCTGAAAACCACAATTACTCTGGGTTCGTGTAAATCAAGGTATATATATTACTGTATATACATATAAATTATTTTTATTTGGGGCTGAAGATGAAAGAATAATAATTTAGAAAAAAGTTTAATAAAATCTTAGGTAACAAATACTAAATTGCAAACCGTAATTACTTTGATGTAGAAGGTTTCGTAAAATGTAAAACAAAGTAGTCTGCTGATTCAAAGATCTTTTTTTTTCTCCAGCAAAATTTCCTCATGGCATGCTTATAATTTTTTTGATTTATTTTGTGGGAAAAAGAGGCTCATCATTAAGAGACCATATTTTCAAAAATTTGTAACTGTTTCACAATTAAACTGAGGCCTATCAAAATCCCAACCATTATTTGAACTTCTGATTGAACTGGGTCTAAAGATTCAAGTTCTTTAGTGACTTGCTCGTGTATTTCTATCAGCTCATTAATTGTCAGCTCCTGATATTGAAAATACAACAGTTCTTGGACGACATCCCTATCCACTTCTAAATTTGTTTACCTGGCAAGATCGACAACCTCTTTAATCACATTATCATCCCCCCCCCCCCGAAACAAAAGATGAATCTACGAAATTTGAAAAATGTGCAACCTCGGGCATTACTGTATTTACCAACAAATAAAATACAACAAAAATTGCTTCAGGAGTACAACATTTTTCTTCATTGCACGAGAATTTGAACATTTAGGCTTTTGAAATTATATAATGGCAGTTCTTAATTCTATTTTGTGCATTTGAAAATGTAATGGTAAAAGTATAATCAATACATTAAATTATAAACATTCAACTGATTTCAAAAATGCATGGTTTATATACAGCACTTAAAATTATTAATTGCATTGCAACAAAATTCACTCAAAAAAGTTCCAGAACTTTGACAGCAATTTAAAGTAAATAAGTATAAAAACTTAAATACAATCTTACTAACATGCATGCACGTAATAAATCCTTTTTTCACTTTGTAAATCACTTTTCTCAAACAAAAAAGCCACATTATATAGTCGTGATAATACACACAAGTACTTTATATATGCAATAATGTATAATTGCATATAATTTTAAATTACGATTAGACTTATTCCAAAATAATTTTCTGGTTGTGACATTGTCAATTCAAAATAGAACTTTGTAGTTTTTTTAAAAATTCATATGGGAAGGAAAATATTTTCTGAACAATAAGAATAAGTTCATACCAATTACTCTTTCTCCAAGTCCTCCCAGCTCTAGGTATGCATTGTTAAAGGCATCCTTCATCTCTTCATCCAGAATCTTATCCTTGCCTCCAATGAAAATGGTTGAACAACGCTCCAAAATTCTCTCAGGAGCAC
The DNA here is from genome assembly GCA_019973975.1 of Trichonephila clavata. Lineage (NCBI taxonomy): Eukaryota > Metazoa > Arthropoda > Arachnida > Araneae > Nephilidae > Trichonephila > Trichonephila clavata. Next base: position 69,736 of record BMAO01020360.1, read on the forward strand.
CTTTCATACACAACAGATAACTTGGATCTTTCTGATCATTGGTTTCATGGATGGTCACCTGTCAAGCAAGATTTAGTTTCATAATCTTTTCTGGTTTTTGTATATGCATATAGCAGAAAATAAAACAGTTAAAATAACTCAATTTCTAATGAATGTACTCTGCTCTCTGAAATTGAGTAATTGAACAACATTTCATTTGGTAATCATACCAATGTTAATAGGGGGAAATTAAACGAGTTTACAGTTTCTCTGCAAGTCTCTGGGTTAAGTATTTTTTTAGTTCTTTCCTGATCTATAATAGTTATATTATCAACCTAGAATATTACTGATGAGAGATGAAAACTATGTTGTAGACAAGATTGCAAAAAATATATTAATGCATAATTCTACAGAAGCATACCCATCTGTAGTTTCAAACCAAGGTATTCTGATTTTTATAAAGCAATTCCTCATTGTAGTATATTACTTTGAAATTACTCATTGTAATTCAATTTAATACACACAACCACTTAATTTATTGAAACAATTATAAGTTGACTTTTAAAATAAATAAATTTTGAAGTTCTTTTTCTTGACAATAAAAGTATGAAATTGATTAGCTTAAGCTTAATCAAGTTCAAATTTTAGAATCAAATTTTAAAACATAACAGCTTATGATTATTTTATAGTGTTTTCTCAGTGACAGATTTCCACAATTTATGATTCTGATAATAAACTTAATAAAAATTTATTATTTTTGATCATTGAGTATATTATATATATTGGTAACAGTAATGATCTTTTTAAAAGTTTTCAATATAAAAAAATTTCATGTTTTTGGTTTGTAGAAATTCTTAATTTGGACAGTCAGTTTTGTTAAATAAGTAATCTCAATTTATATAATATTGAAATCCAAACTTCTAGTATTAAACCACTAGCATAGATACTATTGAAAAATAAAAAGAACACAGCTCATATAATAAACAAAAGCAATTTGATATAGTTTTTGTAATCAAAGATTTTAAAAATCTAATCATACATAGCATCTATTTCAAATTTAAAAAACACTAACTAATTGTTATGTTGTCTTTGTTTTGTTTTCAATAAAAATTTTTATTGAGGAAAAAATATGTTTTGAAATACAGCATCCTAATTTACAGAAAAAGAAAGCAGCAAGTAATAATTTTTCTTGGTAGCTAAGCAACTAAGTGAATGAATAAGCATGAATAAATTAGTGTAAAGAATATTTAGTTCAAAATTGTAAATTTTTTTTCTTAATTTAAATTTTATACGAGAAACATGTTTGACAATTTATTTAAAAAATATGCTAATATTCTCCTGATAGTTTCCATAAGGTCAATACATTAGATCTTTCATATATATTATTTATAATCATACTATATTGAAGAGAATTTGAACTTTATATTTTATTTTATAGATATGACATTAACAGTTTAGCATTATATGTATAATAATTCATTTAAAAATGAGTCAATTAGTTTAACTGTAAAATTAAGTTAAATTATATTAAGTAAAACTGGATGGCATTTACAAGCATTTAAAAAGAAAGCGCACAACTTACATGATACTTATTCGTAGAATTGAATGGAATCTCGCAAACTTTAGGATTCTTTCTGCGATATGCCATCACATCCCCTACTGCAAGTTCCATACATTTCAAGATGGCTGATTCAGAAGCATCTCCAGTACAATCTCTGAAAGAATTATTTTTAATCATAAAATTTATCTTTAATCCAAGTACTGCATAAATGAAAAATGGATGATTAATGTAAAACTGTGACTGATACTTTAAATTTGACAGTTACACTATTCCAGGAACGTAAAACTAATTTTTTTAAAAAAAATAAATAAATAAGTTCCTTATAAATTCTAAAAGTAAGATGAAAATTTTAAATCCAAGTAAATCACCTATTCCAACAATTGGTAAATTCAATATCGGTTTGAGCAAAAGTTGCAAGGCAGAGAATGTTATGCCTTTGTGCTTATAGTGCAATTTAAATATTCAATAAAAGTTCAAACTGATTCTTTAAGGAAAAATCCTACTGTCCTTATTCTATTAGGAATTTTATTTCTTTATATAAATTGTGTATTTTTTTGAGTTAGTATACCCTACTTTTTTGCAGTTCTAGAATAAATTAAAGCATACTAAAACATTTAAGAGAAGAATTTCATACTAAATTATTTTTAAAATGTCATGAGTACCGTTTCAAGATATGAACACTATCTTGTCCAGGTTTAAATTCAGCACGACTGCAGAGACAGGCAGCACGAGAAAGTGCAGCCCATCCAGGAGATGATTTATCGTATTGAACACCTGAAAATTAAAGTAATACAAATTTTCAAAATATTGCTGAATATTCTTGAATATCAGATAAAATGATTTTTAAATTAATTTACCAGATTGATCTTCTGTGGTATCAGCTTCAATGATCTGATTGTCAAACCACATATGAGCAACAGTCATACGATTCTGAGTCAGAGTTCCAGTTTTATCTGAGCAGATGGTAGATGTTGAACCCAGAGTTTCAACAGCTTCCAAATTCTTAACCAAACAGTTCTTTGAAGCCATACGTTTGGCAGTCAGAGTCAAGCATACCTGAAAGGTAAAGTAATAATGAAGACAATTAGTATCAGACACAAGTATGAATTGGATATATTAAGATTGCTTCTACTTATCAAATAAAAACACCTTAAATGTTAACTATGCCTTTGTTTTTTAAAAAATAAGTTTTTTTCATTTTTAAAAAGATAAGCACATAAGGAAAAATGGAGTAAAATACATAAAAGAGTTACAATTTTTTAAAAAAATTACTTTATGGCTATAAATATAAGCAACTGTGACTGAAACCAACTGATTTCAGCATAGTAGCAGTGAGTGAGTTAGTGAGTATTAACTTTGCATTATTCAATTACTCAAGAGCTTTTGGTGGCGGACCTCGTAATTTTGAACCATGGTCAAGTGACAAGGACGACACCTGAACTGTGGCAACCACCTCTCCTAACTTCCAAACCCCACCCATGGGAGTGTTTCAGCCTTAACATATTTAATGTGCAACTGCCCCCTCTACAAGGCGGGTCTTCAGTGGTACTAGGCTCGAGTGAGTGATTGTAGGGTTTAATGGCGCAAGAGCCAATTTTGGCTAAACTGCGCCGGTACTAGGCTCGAACTCGTGACATGCTGGCCACAAGTCCGTTACCTTGATTACAAGGCTACTGCAGCCATTCAGCATAGTAGCAATACATTTTCATTCACTCTTGATCACAGTATATGTGAAAAAAAACTACAAGCTTAATGTAGGACATGTTTATTTAATAAAATTAGAGAAAAAGAATCAATTTCGACATATTAATACTTAAAAGTATTGTAATAAAAACAATCATGATAAATTTAACATTCTATAAAATAATTACAACTTAATCAATAAAAATTATTAATCGAACAAATAAAACTTTAAGACTCACAGTGACAGTAGCTAGAAGGCCTTCAGGCACATTGGCTACAATGATACCAATGAGAAAGATAACTGCATCTAGCCAATAGTAACCAAGAATAAAGGCAATGATGAAAAAGGCCATTCCTAAAAATACAGCTACACCTGTAATCAGATGGATGAAGTGTTCAATTTCCCGAGCAATGGGTGTATCACCAACTTCCAGTCCTGAGGCCAAATTAGCAATCCTACCCATCACAGTACGATCGCCAGTGTTCACTACAATACCTTTGGCAGTACCTATATGGTATGAAACAGTAGTTGTTAATTATCTCAAAAAAGAACAGATTTATTTTGCACTTTTATATACATGTATATTATAAATTATAAAACAGGATAGCCAAAGTATTCTAGGTAGGTTACCAGCTAAGCACACAGATTTTAAAAATAACTCTTGAAGATCATGAACATTGTACACAATATCTTACTACAGTCTTCAGTCCCTCAGCTGTTTCATCTGTTATGTCATCCCACCATTTAAAAGTTATCTCTTGCATGTATAGTATTCGTTAACATTTTATTAATTTTAAATTAATGCATAATTCATCATCACACAAAAAAATTAAGGTTAAATCATTTTAATAGATCTATAACGGGAAAAATTAATATCAAAAATCCCTTAAGAGTTAAACTACATATAATTTTCAACTTTTTAAAATAGCAAAGGAGAAATAGATCCATTGGCTAAATGAACTTAATAAATATTGAATTAAAAAAGTATATGTACTATATTTAGAATAATTTACATTTTAAGGGTATAAACTTGCAAGAATTTACAATATAGAATATCAAATATTAAAACAAATTAAAAATTTCCATCAAATTTGCAGGATGAAGATATTTTTGAAATTTCAGTAATTGTAGGTTTATTACAGATGTCATAAAGAACATGACATTTTAAAAGACTTTTGATTTTTGTTTCTGAAACAGAATTTAGGGAATAAAACTTTTTTGGTACTTTTTCATTTTGCTGGCGCAAGTGATAGTGTTGCCAAAAATGATACAACCAATGCCAAACTGAATATTCTCACTGATAACCTTTTACCACCACATTTACAAAACAAATTGAGGTCTTTTATCAGTAAAGTATTTTTCATAATATACCCAAAAATAGATAAAATATGAAAACTAATATCTATTGAAATTTTGTATGTGTATGTTGCAATAACACCATCTTGGTGAGATTTGGCAAAACGGAACAGTACCCTTTTATCTTTCTTTTTTTTAAATTAGTAATTTGTCTATGCATGAATCATAAGTCAGTAAGGTTCTTTAAAAACTATAGCCTAAAACAAGCTAGAAATACAGAATACATGCAAGTTAAATAATTTTGAAAAATCTTCTAATTAATTCATACTAATATAGAGAGTTTCCTTTATCAATCACATTTAAATTACACATGGAATGTAAAAATCTTCATGAGAATTTTATACAAATAATTTGTAATTCAGTTGTTTAATGTTAAATAATGACCAACACATTTATGCTATGAATGAAGATAAATGAAAATTTAAAATTTGAAAGATGTAATCAGTCATATGTTTCAATACAATAATTTGGTACTTTTCTGCTTCACTGGCGTAAATTTCTCCAGGCAACCACAGACAATATTATGCATAAAAAAAGTTAGTTCTCATTGCTTTTTCATCCATTTTTGATGCATTAGATGATATAAAAGATGTTACTGATAAGAAAAGTTTATGATTTGTTTTGAATATGTGGTGGTAAAAGATTATCAGCAGAAATTCTGTTTGGTGTCGATTGTATCATTTTTGATGTGTTTATCACTTGAACTGGCTAAACTGAAAAGAATCAATAAATTTCCCCATCAATTAATTTGTTTGGAATGCTTTTAGAGTTCTTTTCTTCCATGTTACAAGAAAATTGGTACTTCCGTATTATTACAACCTACTGGCAACATATGAAACAAAGCACAATTACCAATTCAGCGTATGTGACACATGCAAAATCGGTGTTGCCAACTTGGCGACTTACCTTGAACGCTGGCATTGTTGCAATAATACATAAGTACCATAAAATATTTTTAAAAATGAAAGATTCAGTTTTGAAGTTACATATTTTCTGAAATAAGTCCTGTATTTAATAAAATCTAACCTTCAACACAATTTGTGGAAAAGAAGGCCAAGTTTCTGGTCTCCAGTGGGTTATCATTAGTATGTTCAGGAGTTCGAGTCTGAGGTTCAGATTCTCCAGTTAGTGAGGAGTTGTCCACCTTGCAGCTTTGTGAGTTAATGACTCTCATATCAGCTGGAATTCTATCACCTCCCTTGACTTCAACAATATCTCCAACAACCACCTCTTCAGCAGGCATTGTAAGTTTCTGACCATCTCGAAGCACAATTGCATACTGAAACAAACAATAATTTACTAAAATTTGGAAAATTAAAATGATAAAAGTAACACAATTAATTTTATTTATTTTTAGAGATATGGAGAGATATATTTAAACAAGGTGAAAATAACCAAAGTAAATTCCTATTAAAAGAGTGTTAATTTTGAATATGTGATTTAGTTTTACTACAAAATAAAATACCAATCAATGAAAAAAATGATAAATTTAATTTAAAAGCACCCGATTCACGATGGAATTAAAATTTGGTAAAATACTTTTCATAATTTTTTACAAGACATTATAAAATAATCATAAATTTGAATTCAAATATTTTGAAATGAAATGGGGCTATAGATAGTTCAAGTTAAAAAATATAATCCAATATAGCTTTACACACTCATAACATTTTGGTACTAAAATATGCATGCAATATTTTAAAACTGGTTTTTGTATGTTCCTATTTCATTCTTGCACATAGCAGTGGCATTTAAGATGTAGTAAGGCAGAAATTGAATGGAAGAGAGGAAGAACATTTCTAATAACGAGCCAAATAATCTCAAAATTTCACACACATCTAAATTCCTTTATACTAATAAGCAAATGTTTAAATTTTCAAGGCCAATAAATATTGGACTTCAGTCATAGCAAATTTCTATTGCATAACTAGTATTATATGAAACAAGTATCACTTAGTGATGGTTCATTGAGTTTCCTCGAGATGTAATCAATTCTGTTACAACATTATGGAAGACTTTAGAACCAATTTAATGTCTTCAAATGTGGTTGCATAGTTGGGAAGCATAAAGACAGCTGATCAAACCAAAAAAAAAGCTATTTCTGTGTCATACCCCCTGTACAAAAGGTGTTGGCAGCAATAGTTTTACAAGGAATTTTTTGGTAGAATGTAAGTTCTGAAAGACTTAATTGCATGATGAGATGCAAAATCAAGTGATTGTACATCAAATCTGAACCGTTCCAACCACATCGCAGTCAATTACTGCAATGTGTGTGCTACAGCCTCATTCATAACCCATAGTATGTTTTACCAGGGACGTTTTAAGGTATGGGCAAACTGGGCCTAGGCTTTGGTCACAATGGGGGCCTCGTCTCATTCCCAACTCTGCTTTAATAAGAATATTATTCAAATAATTTCAGTGGTCAAATGTTATTTCCGGTTGCATTTTCCAAAGAACTGAGAATTTTGGCCAATAAGTCAACTGGCTACATGCGATGACCATCAGCCATGTATAAGTGAGTGATTTTGGGGTTTATTGGCGCAAGAGCCGATTTCGGCTACACTGCGCCAAACATTTGTTTTAATATCTGTGGTCTAGACGGGAAGAGAAAGAAAGAATGAATTGAATGACAAGAAAGAGGGTCAAAAATAGAGAAGAATCACTAGGGTACCCCGGGTTCGTGAAGCCCATGTTTACCAAAGACAGTAAACCCTGTGGGAAAAGGAAAAGATCAGTAGGGCACCTCGGGATTGTGACACCTGTACTCACCTAAAGAAGGTGAGTCTCCTGAGGGGCAGCCATGTATAAGAGTAGACCTACCACCATACACCATTATTACTCAGTCGAGCCAGTTTGTGCTATCGTAAGTCATGCACATTTATTTGTTTCAGGTATAGTTTGTAGAAGTATTTGACGTCTGCTACACATGAAAAATCTATTTTTAAGGGTAATAGGTGGGGCCTACATTTGTGTAGGGGCCTCAAGAAGTCTGTGCTTTTCACCATTTCACTGTGCTTGGTTGTTGTGGGCAGTGGTGTATATACTATTTTGGGAGGGGTTTATGTTTTGAAAACACGTAGATGAAAGTAAAAAGGTGTACACTATATAATGTAAGAATTAAAAGTGAATGCTAGATTAAAAATTTCTCTGTATATATGGGAGAGTTGTGAACCTCCAAACTTCACCCTTGTGTATGTTACTGATAGTACACTCATAGGCCTTAAACACATCTGCCTAATACCAAGCAGAGACATCTAAATATGTTTCATTGCTTATCATTATGGCCACCAGTATATTAGCATTGTAGTGTTCAGCAATGAATCTTGCTTCATTGTTGGAGCATATGGCCCTTTGTGCTGAGGCAGGGACAATGATCCAAATCAGGTTTACAGAGGTTACAAATCATTATCCTTGGATAATGTTGAATGCTAGGTTTCATGAAAGCATGTCACTTCTAGTCATCCCCATACGCTTGTAACAGATCAGGGACATATTGATAACATCCATTGACCAATCTTATAACTCTTTATGATTTTATCCTGAGGCCACCTCTCAACAAAATAATGCTAAGCACAGATTGGCTCGTATATTTCTAGACTGCTTCAGTGCTGTTTACACTATGTTTGCCAGAAAAGTAAACAAATCTTTTGTTAATTCAGCATGTAAAGGATATAACAAGGTGCCAGTTTCAGGCACCCAGAGTAGTTGCAGATCTAGAGATGTTCAGTTCTGATTTTAACATTCATGGATGGGTCCAGTCATGTGTTCCATAGATTTGAATTTATAATCCTTTTATTTGCACCATATGATCTTTACACAAACTTAATTTCAATTAAAACTGTCATTTTCTTCATGTTTCATCTTTTTTTAAAAATATGTGAATGAATGATTTTTAATTCACTTAAATTCATTTTAATAGAATTTTAAAACACCCAATGGAAAATCATTTTTAAAAACAATTCTAGAGACAAATATGTTAAATTTTTTTTCAAAAACTTACTTGAGGAACCATATTTTTGAAAGACTCCATAATTTTGGAACTTTTGGCTTCTTGATAGTAAGAAAAGACACCCGTAACTATGACCACAACAGACAATACAATACCTAAATAAAGCTGAAAATATGCACAAAATACTTATTAAGGATGTTTCACATTTCATTATAATAAAGAACAAATTAGTAAAACAATTTTGCATATCTGCAAGGAAAATTAAGTTTTAATATTAATATTCGATGAAAAAAATACCTGGTCTATATCTATTTGGGCATTGCAGAATTTCATCCATCATATTTATAGATTTTCAAATGTGATTTGATTTCTTTTCTATATTTTTTGGGCAAATGTTGTAAGTCCAGGAAGAACATTTACAATGTTTCATTTTTGAGCGCTTTATCATGTTCTGTTTTGCACCACTTTGTGATTTCATTTCTGTTAAAGATAATGACTTTAAACTGAATGTTAACATGGTTTTGTTGTTATGCCAATAGAATTTGGGTGAAATTGTCGAATCAGCCACTGGCCCGCCAAATTTTGAAAAATTGCCAACTTAGTACGTTTTTACGCAGCGATCCGACTTCGCTCTCACTGATACAAATTCACGAGGGTTACCAGATTTGGCGCATTTATCGATTTGGCAAAAAAATACTTGGCGGGATAAGTGGCCGATTCGACAACGAATTTGTATTTATAGTTTTTCTTATGTAATATCATTCTAGCTCTAGCCACCTAGTGTGCTGGTTGTGAGGGTACTAGCACAAGCTTTAACTGAGCTTGAAGTATCAAAGATTATGAGTCTTTTACGATAAAAAGGTAGAAGGAACTTTATTTCTTGGAAGCAACAAGTCGCGGTAAAATTTCGCCAATTGGCAGTTCTGGCGGGAAGATAGCGTGATCGCGCCGCCATTTTGAAGAGATCGAGGAAGAAACAGAAGATGACCGTTGTTGTTTAGCCTAGAAAAAATTATTTAAGCCTGCAAATCTAGAAAGGAAATAAGTATCGATTTCAGCCGTTATATTAAGCCTTTGACCGGAGAAACAGATTGGTCGATGTGGAAACGGAAGATACGAGACCTACTCGATTACTACGAAGGAGCGATCGCGGTCAAAGATGGCAAGCTGAAAAGGCCAGAATCCATAGATGCTGATGCTCAAGAATCTGCAAGAAAACAGAATAAAGAACGCTGCGATTTGTACAGAAAAGCAAATAGTTATGCAAAATCAATGATCGCAAGTACTGTCACTGATGCTGAGTATCAGAAGATTATCGACAAGGAAACAGCCTTTTATACATAGGAATCATTAAAGCAGCAGTTTGAAGCAACTTCAAAAGATCAGTTGTTTAAAATTTGTACAGAGTTTTTTTGCATTCAGCTGGATTCCAAGAGAGGATGTCTCAACACATATTGCAAAGCTAAGAAGTCTTTGGAATGAACTGAATAATGGACTTGAGGCTAGAGAGGACAAATTGCCAGATTTGATGCTAGTTTGTAAAGTATTACATATTTTGCCTTATCAGTTTGAAACCTTTAAATCCTTTTGGATGTTGTTAGCTGGAGATGACATGAAGTCATTTGAAGAATTAACAGTGCAGCTGTGTATGTTCGAAAGAAATTTTACCAAAGTGGAAGACAGTAGCAAAAAAGCCCAGGAAGCCCTAATAGCTACAAAATCAGAAAGACCCAGACAAGAGGGCAAATATAAGCTCAAGTCAAGAAAAGAAGATAGCTGCAATTACTGTAAGCGAAAAGGACATTGGGTAAAAGACTGCAGAAAGGGGATTTCAGATGGTAGAAGACAAAATAATAAATTGAGTGATACACAAAAAAATACAGTGTCAACTAACATAACATTAATGTCTGTATCTGAGGAAGTCTATACATCAGAGACTAGCCCTACATCATATTGGATTGACAATGGAGCTACTAGGCACGTCACAAACTGCTACACATATTTTGTTGACTTTATAAAATTTAATAGTCCTTGTGGCATCAAAGCTGATGGAAATGAAATATTAGTTGCTCTTGGGAAAGGCACAATAAAAGTTTTTTTTTATCTAATGGGCTGCGGATTGGTATTTTTACCATTGCAGACCTAGTACATCCCCAAGCGCTGGTATCACTTTTTAGTGCGGTGCCGTATAGACGGATACCAATCACCGCAGGTAATTTTGACGCCCAGTTTCCTCCACAGAGGGAGGCACCCGAGCTCTGACGATGCGAACTTGTACCAGGATTTAATTTTGCTGAGAGCGCCCAAGCCAAACAGACACTCTAGGGATCTTTTACATGCCGTATAATCATACGACATGGCCGCTGTCGATTTTCTGCATCACGAAAATCCACCGACATGGGCCGGGGTCGAACCCGCAATCTTGGGTGCAGAAGGCCAGCGACAAACCAACCACGCCACCCAGTCTGCTACAATAAAAGTAAAATCCACTATTAAAGGAAAATGCCAGTTTTTTCTAAAAGGTGTTTGGTATATTCCAAAGAATAATAGAAATTTATTCTCTGTATTTGCCGCTCAAGACAGAAATCAAAGCGCTGAGTTCATGTCGACTCCTACAGAGTGCTGGTTTAAAGTCAACGGTGATGTAATGCTGTACGGTTCTCGCAGTGTGAATGGTTCCTTATTCAAAGCAAATATTGACCAATATTGCCCAAAGAAATGACAGAAGTTCATACTGTTGTAGCAGATGGTTCCTTGCTACAGTTGTATAATGAAAGATGGGACCACCAAGATAAACGACACATCTGAAACATGCTTGAAAAGGAACTAGGCATCCACATCAAGTTAGATAAAGAATTATGGGAGTCATGCATTTATGGCAAAGCACACAGGTTATCATTTGGCACCAGGAAGAAAGTCTCTGAGCCTGGTGAACTGATTTCTGCAGATGTTTGTGGATCATTTGATGAGTCATTTCAGAAGAAAAAGTATCTGGTTGTATTCAAAGACAGCTTTACAAAGCTTCGCTATGGTTACTTAGTAAAAGAGAAGTCAGAAGTAAAGGTATTGGAGCACATACTTGCACATACAAGAACATTAGGATATTCTGTGAAAGAATTCCTCTGTGATAATGGTGGAGAATTTGGTAACAAAGCTGTTCGGGAAATTTTACATTCAAATGGAATCACTCAAAGGCTGACAGCACCTTACACCCCAGAACAAAATGGAGCCAGTGAACGAGAAAAGAGAACCACTATTAAAATGGCCAGAACATTCAAATACTCAAATCCTGAAGTCAGTTTCCCTGTAGCAATCTGGGCTGAATTAGTTAACTCTGCCATATACATGCTAAACAGAACTGGAAAGTAGTCAATAGAAAATGCAAGTCCATAGGAGCTTTGGCTCAAAAAGAAACCCCGGTTAAAACACTTGCGCATAATAGGATCTCCATGCTATATTCATGTTCCAGCTCAGAAGAGATGGAAAATGGACAAAAAGGTCATTCAAGGGTAACTTGTGGGATATGATGGAGATAAACGATACAGAATCTGGCTAAAGAAAGAACACAGTAATTTTTTCTATAGATGTAATATTTCAGGAAAAAGCAGGCAAGTGTGATGGCCATACAGAATTGAAATTAAAAGACGGGATAAGAGAAGATACAAATCGGGGAAAGTATGAAGAACAGCTCATAAAAATTGAGGCAATCCTGTAAAAAGGACACAAAGCCAAGAAGACTTGATTCTGAGAGTGATAGTGAAGAAGATGCTGAACCTACATCAAAAAGACAGCTAAGAAACCGCTCATTTCTGCATAAACCAAAACGGTTTGAGGATCATATTATGGAAGCAGAGTCATATTTAGATTACTATAATCCTGAAACATATGAAGAAGCAGTTAACTCCAAGGATAGCACAAACTGGAAGAAAGCCATAGAAAGTTAAATGAATTCATTAAGTGAAAATCATACTTGTGGGAGCTAACAGACCTACCAGTTGGGGCTAAAGCAATACTCTGTAAGTGGGTTTATAGACTCAAAAAAATCCAGATGGCAGCATCAGCAAATATAAAGCCAGACTTGTTACGAGGGGTTTCAGTCAATACCAGGGCATTGATTACAGTGAAACATATAGTCCAGTAGCCAAATTAGGAACAATACGGACAGTGTTAAGCATTGCAGCTGAAGAAAGAATGCACTTGACTCAGTTTGATGTATCAACAGCATTCTTTTTTGGAGATCTGGAGGAAATCATATATATGGAACAATTAGAAGGTTTCAAAGATGGTTCAGGAAGAGAATGTAAACTCAAGCGCAGCCTGTATGGTTTAAAACAATCACCACGCTGTTGGAACAAGTGTTTTGGTCAATTTTTAAGAGATCTTGGTTTTAAAGCAAGTGAAGCGGATCCATCCCTTTACATTCGGGAAAGAAAAGGTACAAAATTATTGACTGTGCTGTATGTTGATGAATTAATTGCTGCAACTGACCAACAGGACTCTGAAATGTTCATCAAGGAGCTGAAAACAAAATTCAAGATCTCGATAGGAGAAGTTTCCTGTTTTGTAGGTCTTGAAATTGAGCATCATAAAGACAACTCAATAACAATCAGTCAGAAAGGATATTCCAGAAAGATACTTAAGTGTTTTGGTTTTGAGGAATGCAAACCTGTGGCTACACCCATGTTAAAGGATTGCAGATTGTAAAAGTCTGAAACCAAAAACTCTGATATATAGGCAAGCTGTTGGTGCTCTTATGTTTCTGATGGTGGATACAAGGCCAGATCTAGCATATAGTGTAGGATTTCTTTCGAGATCACTTGAAAACCCATCTGCAGAAGATATAGTCAGGGTAAAGAGTATTTCGCTATACAACTGGCTCAGTTGAATATGGAATAACATACAGTAGTGGCAAAAAGTCCTGAACACACTCATTTTTTAGCGTAATTTTTGTGTTTGACTTCATTTTTCGTTGTGAAATTATCACACTATCTTAAATATTGTTATTGATTTTAATGTATTTTTTATGCTGATTTCAAATCTACTACTAGTTTCTTAATGACTAAAATATTTTTTGTAGTAAAGCTGCCTGAACACAATAATGTGAAATATGTGCAGAATAAAACAATATAGAATAACATAATATGCAAAGAAAAATAACACGAAAATTGACAAATACGGTATATTTAATAAGCATTTTGAAAATTACATTGTTGTCACATGTTAGAAAATCAATATTTTATGGGCCAGCCGTTTGCTTTAATTACGGCTCTACATCTTTTTGGCATGGAATGCGCCAATTTCAAAAGATCTTTCGGGACAATATGGTTGAAGGAAAATATTAAAGCTTCAATTAATTCACGTTTGTTTGAAGGTTTTTTCTTTGAAATTTCATAACCAATTTTAAACCATAAGTTCTCTATCGGATTAAGGTCGGGAGACTGTCCTGGCCAGTTCATTCTATTCACAGTATGGTCTTTCAACCATTTCTGGACTACCTTTGCACGATGACAAGGGGCGTTATCGTCCTGAAAAATCCATGACTGATTCCCAAAAAAATCTCTCGCAGTTGGTAGCAATTTATTTTGTAGTATTTCAATGTAATCCATGGCTTTCACTGTTCCGCTAACGATGTGAAGTCTTCCAACACCATGGGAAGACATGCAGCCCCATACCATCACTTTTGTCGGGTACTTTACTGTGGGCTTCAGACACTGAGGCTGAATTCCTCACGAGTGCGTCATCTTACATAGGCACTACTTTGGCTGCCAGAAATACAAACTGACTCTCGTCACTAAATATTACTTTTCCCTGTCTTTAATAGTCCATAATGAATGTTCCCTTGCCCACGTCAATCGCCTCTTGCGTTGAAATTCAGTCAGTAGTGGTTTTGGGCGCGCTTTACAGCCTCGTACCCCAATTTCCAGCAGTCTTCCTCTAACAGTTCTTGGGCACACACTCACATTTGATGTCAAAGTCCATTGTTTCAAAATTTGCGAGGAATTAAGTTTTCTGTTTGAAAGTGAAATTCTGTGCAATAACCTGTCTTCACGTAAAGATGTTTTTCTTGGTCGTCCTGATCGCCCCCTGTCCGCAATAAAATTTGTTTCAGAAAATCTTTTCAAAATTCTCAGAACCGTAGAAAGGCCACATGGTACTTTAGCAACAATTTGGAGCATAGAATAACCTTCTTCCTTCAAATGTATTATTTTGTACCTTTTATTCTCAGGCAGATATGAAAATTTAGCCATAATTCCAATATTTTCCACAAACGCACTTCAAATTGCTTTCAATACAATATTTTCCACAAGCACACACAACTGCATTCAATACAATAAACCACGTTTCACCTTTTTCTTTCAACCCTTTATCGCTACTGCTCTGATTGGTTGAAATAATGGAGCATTTCATTCGTGGAAAACACACTCACTCATTCTTACAGTGACCTTGTGCTTTCTTGTCAAGGTTTTTTCAACATATCAATGAAACTATTTACTTTAGATGAAATCTACAAACAGATTTGAAATCAGCATGAAAAAATACATTAAAATCAATAACAATATTTCAGATAGTGCGATAATTTCACAACGAAAAATGAAGTCAAACACAAAAATTACGCTAAAAAATTAGTGTGTTCAGGACTTTTTGCCACCATTGTACCATGCTACAGAAACAAAAGTTGTGCTTCATTGTTATAGTGATTCAGATTTTGGTGGATGTACCAAAACAAGTCGATCAACCTCTGGATACGTTATGATATATGCTGGAGGAGCTATCTGATGGCGCAGCCAAAGGCAACCAATTTTTGCCACTTCAACTACTGAAGCTGAGGTTATAACAGCATCAGAGGCAGCCAAAGAAGTAATTTGGCTCTGCAGACTGATTCAGGGCATAGTGAACTTGAGGGAAATTTCTACACTTCAAGCAGACAACAGGGCAGCAGTAAAGTTGTCACAAAACCCTGAATATCATCGAAGGACAAAGCAGATAGAAATAAAACACTTTGTGCGTGCGAAAGTCTTGGAGGGAAAATTAAATGTGAAACAAGTGTCAAGTGAGAAACAAGTCTCCGACATTTTGACAAAACCCTTGATGAAGTCAAGACTATTGACATTGTGTAACACATGGGACTGTTCTGACAAAATCCAGTTTACAAGGGAAAGTGTTAAAGATAATGACTTTATATTGAATGTTAACATGGTTTTGTTGTTATGCCAATAGATGGCGCCTGTATCTCTCATTTGTATTTATAGTTTTTCTTATGTAATATTCTAGCTCTAGCCACCTAGTGTGCAGGTAGTTATTTAATTCTGTGATAATTCTCGTATTCCGTAAATAATAAAAAACAATTTTCACCAACATAAAAATCTTCCTTTTTAGTTTTCCTGAATCGCACATTGTTCAGGTTCTCTGCTAATACAGCTAACTTAGCAATATAGCAATATTCTGCTTCCCAGTTGGGTACACAGTGGGTTTGGAGATTATAGACCAACGGTTAAATTTATAGCATAGAGATCACACTCACATCGCTTTCATGTACGTGTTTTTTAGAATATATTTCTTAGAAGCCATTTCTCATCACTGAAATCGCTATCATTTTCCTGAAGCGCAGTCTATTTCATGGGAGTGATTAGATTTATTGAAAAAAACATGAAAGTGCCAAGACGTAATCTTTCTGCTAAAAATTAAATATCTGTTGGTATAAGGCAGGGGTTTGAACCTCCAAACACAACCATTCTGAACGCCACAGTCGAAACGAAACTGCATTCTTTCTCCTAGTCAGAAAATTCTTGAAGAATATACGAGGAATAACTTCCAAATTTTTCCCAACAGATTTTGAAACCCCAATTCGGAAAATTCGAACTCTCAACTCCTTAAAATGAAATAACCCATAATGTAAACCCATTTGATTGCAAAGAATAGCAGCATCGACTTGCAGACTGTTTATACTCCGTATTTGAAAATGACGTATTACCACTTGTTTGACGATAAGTAATAGCCATATGTCGAGCCACAACATATGAGTTGTTTTGTTTACGATAAATTGCAACACCAGCTGCTCTGTGGCCCGGTCGTTTAAATTGTACGCAGCAATCGAAGTCAGGTATCGAAACACGTTCGTCATTGTCTAACCACGTCTCTGCCTAAAGGACTTAGCTTCTTCTCTGATCCTAAAGCGAGAAAACAAAAACAAAGATCCCACAGCCTAGACCGCAGGGGGTGGGGGAGGGGGGTGGAGCCCCTCCCGATTGAAGGAGAAAAACAGAACTTCACTGAATAGCGCACGCTTCCACAACTTCCTGTTACGCATTTCCGTCCCTTTTCACGAAATCACTCCCACAAATCTCCAGCAATCGAGAGCAAAGATGTTACACATCAAAAAGTGGGGTCAGGGTCAATAGCGGACACAGACCTCTTATGGACAAGTTCTATTGTAAAACTTAGTATGGGGGAGCTGCAATCATTAGTACCCTTATCTTTTTCCGGTTACAGCAAAATCAACGAGGTATTTTGGAAAAGATACTGAAATAAATATAAAACCCTGAACCTAAAATTTACAAATCATCTTAAATCCATAAAGTTAAAAAAAAGTTTCATAAAAAAAACCTCGCATTAGAAGTTTTAAAAACTCAGCTGAATTTCGATGTTTTCCCATAGATTAACATTACTCCGGAAGTAGGGTTGGAAGTCATTCCGGTTTCGCCTCAATTCTTTTGTTTACACAAAGTAAAACTAGTACATAGAATCCAGGGGTGTTATATTCTTAAAATAAGTTGACGAAAACGCCTAACCATAATCTGCGATAAAAATTCAAAATATGTTGGCTTATGAAGGGGGAAGTGTTGTGTGAGCAACTGGTCAAGGTCTTTCTCGTCCTGGAGTGAGAGTCATATTAACGTCACATTATAAAGCAACATGGGGGCTATTGGTGACGTACCTCGTAATTTTGAGCCTTGGTCAAGTGATGGATGAAACTCAAGCTGTGGAACCCCTCTCTCCAAACTATCACAACAGATAGACAAGAGGACTGAGCTTAGACAGATTTAACGTGCTTTACCCCCTCCCCCTTTATATGTCGTCTACAAGGGCATTAAGACTCCGTGACACACCAGTCTCGAGTTAGTGACCATAACCTCCAGGCTACCGCGTCCACCCTTCTCGTCCTGGACGATACATAATTAAATTAGTAGTACTCAAAGAACATTAGTAAATATACTCACATTATCATCTGGCGCTTCTTCGAAGGTGGATGCTTGAATGGAGTAGGCGATGAAGCAGAGGACGGCACCGATCCAGAGCAAGAGCGCGAACCCACCAAAGAGGTTCTTGCAGAACTTGACCCATTCGGGCGTCTTCTTGGGAGGTGTCAAGGCATTTGGACCATCCCTGGCGAACACTTCTTTAGCTTTGTTCGTAGTCAAACCCTGAGAAGATAAATTTTACAAGATATCTTAAAGTGGCATTTTTCAACATTTTTAACTACATAGTCAACTTTTTATTTACATCATAAATGGAAAATATATCTTAATTTTTTTCCTTGAAAGTTATTTTACTTGATTGACGCCAAGCTACAAAAAAGAATTATTGATAGGATCTGTTAATTGAATTACGCCCATTTACGAGAGCAATTGAGCGGGTACAAAAAATTCCCAACCATACCCCGTGAAAATTTAGATGGTTAAACTGGCTTAAAAAGCAGTTGCTCTAGAGGCCATCATAAACGGAGAGACTAACATCTCCTCCATAAGTTTTCTACACGAGCAACTACATTGCAAGAAGAAATCCTGTGTGCAACAATGGATACCTGCACATGTAAATATTGCAGGAAATGATTGTGCTGATTCTTTGGCCAAAGAAGCCAGAGACTGTGGCCAAACATGTACCACCATCTCATTTGCTGATGCAAACGCTGTGGGCAGATCTAGACCTTTACCCCATTCCTTTAAAAAACCACCCTTAACAGACTTTGATTCACCAGAATCATAACATCCACAATCGCAAGATTAAGAACTCGCTACAATAAGGGCATGAAAATTCATTATAATAAAAGGAGATATTATATACAGTGTAAAATCTGCCCGGAAAATCCAACCACTCGCAATAAAACATATCTTCAAGGGCCCAGCCTTCCCTCCAAGAGCACTAAAGCTCGGTGTAATTCCACTCATGGCCCCATGGCAGGAGGTCCTTTACAGCCAGGACGCTCCATCATTGGCAACTGTAATTGTTGTCACCTTTGGTGGAATCTAGTGTTCCTATACTTTTCTTTGCCAAATCCATCGACACGAGAACAAGAGAGCAGTGGTCGTTTCAACCTTTAGAAATTCATAGAGACTACCAAATGTATATTTTTATATTTTGCGGTCCATTAATAAGATTGACCGCTATATGGTGGACCATTATAACTATATTGACCCTTATATACATCTTTATATTTTCCATATCATTGAAAAGGAGCTTCATGAAAAGCAAGAACAAACCGGGAACGCAAATTAAAATCAACAAACTGAAGTGTTATGACTCCAATTTAACATGGATGTCCCCTCTCGCTTTCAAATGTCGCTAGATACATCTGCAAAAGTAACTAAAAAGTCGCCAAATTCAGAAGAAGTCTCGCCAAAAGTAGTGGCTAAAATTTTAAAAGATGTAACCCATGTTCCATAATACGTTTTGTTCATCATTTTTGAAACTGGGCCTTAACAAAAAATATAGATGTCCCAGTTTTTATTGCGAACCAATGGCGTAACATACACCCCCGCAACCCCCACCCCCGGGGGTGGCAAAGCCTAGCTGCTATCGAGTACCTACCCTTTGTAAAATCCAATTTGGGGGCCCAAATGTTCTCCATTAAGTCACAGTTGTGAACCATCAAACTCTCTCACGGACTACTGGTTGGCGATCGCTGATCTCGAATGACTAAACAAAGTAATGACTAAAAACTATATTTTGGATGTATATTCGGTAATGTAGTACTTTCAGTGTTGTGCGGAATCGGATATCTTGATTTTTAAATGTTGCAAGCCTATATTTTTTTTTTTGGTTTGTTAGAATTTCCGCGATTCCTAAATTTTAGTATCGTGGAGGATTGCGACCTTCCTTTTGAGATGCCTTGAGCTAGGAGACTTCGCCTTTTGTACTGGGAACTTATATCATTATTAAAAACAAAAAATCCCTGGGCAAAAAAAAAGGATTTTTTCTTAATAACTGCTTTATTTTAAGCCAAGTCAAAATTTCAACTATTTCTGAGCATTGTTTGCCATTTCTTTACAATTCCTTTTCATATAGTTTCATCGTAGAGAGAGTGTGACTATTAAATCACCTCTATCACGCTAACTCAAAAATATTCCACATCATCTCTTAAATACACGAAATATGGTTTTAAAAAATGAGATAATCGACCACACGCGAGAATTCAAGCTGGAGTAGGAAAAACCTTGGGAAAATGGCAGTGAATGACAAGAGGGGCTTGTGTCCTTGTCAAACGACGCGCCACCGTAAAATCATTTACTCCTTTCCTCTTATGCACTGCTCTAGAAACAATTGTTTTCGATTCGAACGCAATTAACGGAACGTGAATCCCGATGAAAAACGACTTCTGAGGATTCGAGAAGACGAATTTATTAATTGGGACATAAACTAAGGGTATCAAATAGTTTTCTTTCCATTAAAGGACAAAGGGGAGAAAAGATATTCGGTTATTTGTTTTATGCATGACAGTTATTTAAAAAGATTCTTGGACTTAATTTCGCAGGCTGAGATTGTTTGGTCTTAGGTAAATTAAAGTCATTCGCGCGCGAATGATTTATTGTAGATGGACCTCATAAAGCGAGATGTATGCGAATAATTAAGTGTTCAGGGACATCTTAAGGCATGGGACAGGGCGTCATCCTCGATGGGGGCCTCGTTTCGTTCCGACTCATCTTTCATAAGATCATGATTTGAATGTTCGAATATTATTCCGGTACATATTTTCTGATAAACAGAGAATTTCAAACTACATGTCAACTAGCAACAATGGCATGACCTTTATGTGATGATCGTTGTCCATCCCTATGGCCTAATACCATAAATGATCAGTCAAATCATTTAGTCGAAACGCTTATGTCGATTGAGCTGGTTTGTGATATTGTGAGCCATGCACAGTCATTTGTTTTAAATTATCGTTTGTACGATTATTTGACAATGCATGATGTACACTGTCTACTTTAAAGGTCACAGGGAGGGTCTACTTTTAAATAGGGGCCTAGGGCCTCAAAAAGTTATAAGACGTCCCTGTGTATCTGCATAACTGTCATCAAATGACGAACATTTCTCTTGATTTTGGACATAACATCAGATTTCCAGATTATAGTTGAATTTTTGGAGGTTCATTTGTATTTAATGCCTTCGATTTCAAATGTGATCGATTATTCCAACACTATTAATAATCTTACTTCAGCCTATTGGCATAGTAGTATTTCTTTTGGCTCCCCGTTTGGCAAATAGAGTAAAATCTCCCTGTAACGATCTTTTTCCTGGAGCCAAGAACATTTTATTCTTGCATTCTAAAAATTTTTCAAATTATTCTCTTTTAAGACATTTTACTGTCATCAACGACCTTGAACTGGTTTTACCAGATGCCTGACTCACCTAGAGCAATGAAATTGCCCTAGTTTTTCGAATAAAAACCTGAAATAAAATTAACAGACTAAATCAGTAAATAAATTTAAGGACGTATGTGGTAGTGTATGCTTAAAATTACTGGTAGGCTCAAAATTAGAAAATGTCTTTAAAATTCATTAATTCTTAAATCAAATTACTTTTTAAAGGGGAAAATACAGTGTATTTCTGGATGTTTTTCCCCTTTTTGTTCTACTTTGTTTCTTTTTGATGGTTAAAATATATAAAATAAAAAGATATTAATTTTTTTAAAAAAAGTGTGGGAGAGAGAATAATTACTTTTTTAAATAACATATAATGTTTATGAACATAAAATTTATTTCATAGGTCTCTAAATGTATATTAAAAGATTAATCTGTGTTGAACGAATTTTCCATATATAACGAACTTTTCTTTGTAAATTAGTGACTTCGTTAAAAAGAGGTCCGACCGTATTTACACACACATCGTCTTATGAATATTTTATTAACGTCGCACAAAAATCAACACGAGGGTTGTTGGCGATGGACCTCATAATTATGAACCATGGTCAAATAACGAGGATGACACCAGAGCTAGCATCCCCCTTTCTTAACTTCCCCACCACACCATCGGGAGAATACTTTAGCCACGACAGATTAAACATGCACCAACTTCTCCACACGGCAAGTCTTCAGTTGCACTTGGGCTCAAACTCATGACCTGCCGGCCACGACTGCGTGACCAGGATCACTATGCTACCATAGCATCACGCCTAATGATAACGATGCTGTCATTTTACGCAACAGTCTTACTAGAAATTATGTCTCGAACATTCAGCCAGCTGGGTGGTGTGGTTTGTTTGTCACTGGCCTTCTGAACCCAAGGTTTCGGGTTCGACACCTGCCCAAGTCGATGGATTTTCATGATACAGAAAATCGCCATTTCATATACACGGCATGTAAAAAATGCTTTGAGTGCCTGTTTATCTTGGGTGATCCCAGCAAAGTTAAAATCGTAAGTACGGTTTCGCATCGCCAGAGTTCAGGCGACTCCCTCTGGGGAGGAAAGTTACTCGCAGTAATTGGTATTGCCTATATGCTGCCGCACTAAAAAGTGATACCAACTCCGGGGAATGTACTAGGTCTGCAAAGGTTAAATACCAATGCGCAGCCCCATTAGGGAAAAAGAGTCTCGAACGTGCTACTTTCCAATTAGAAATCTACGACATTTAAGAGACCACTATAGCCTTAAATTTGCTTTTTAGAATCGTTTCTTGCGTTGAATGATTCGATATCCAATTTAAAATTTTCCGCGATTGGTTTCTAGAAAGTGAACAATTTACCTATAGAAATTCTGCAACTGTTGTAAATGTTAAGACGATAAAGACCACCGCACATGTATCCAATGTTAGTAAAAATTATTTGCATATGGTTCATTGAGATTATGTAGCCTCAGGACTATGGTCTTGCAACCAATTGCTTTTCATGCGTCAGTCCTCGTTGCATCATACGGCAAACTCCATCAAAAACGAAAATATAGAACTCAATATCCAATGGACATTATTCCATCAATTAGGCTAGGGGTTGGAAAACTTTCGGTAGTGTGAGTATTAATCAACATCGCACTTTTAAGCAACACGATATCTATTCGAGATGGATCTCGTAATTCTGAACTGCGGTCAAGTACCGAGGAACTGGCACTCCACTCTAACTTCCAAACCCAACCAACATGAGGACATAGCTTCCACAAATTTAACGGGCAACAGCTACTTTACACATCCTCGGGCTGGGTGAAGTCGACTCAACCTTTCACCCCTTCAGTGGGTCGATAAATGAGCACCAAGCCTGCTTGGGGACTAAACACTGGGGTTTCGTCTCAGACTGACCACCTGATCGGAACATCTGCTCATGCACTTTAGCGCCCAATGGTTGCGTATACTGAAATGGGCACAGTAGACCTTGGTCCTCATTGACTGTAGCGCCACCGAGTTTAGTTTAGCTTCATTACACGGTGAGTCTAGTTACATTAGGGCTCGAACTTATGACACGTTGCTAACCAGTGTGTAACTATATAACTTCTAGGCTACCGCGGCTACTGGGAAAATTTATGGAGAAAAGAGCAAAGTTGCAAGTGAAACAAGGTAACTAAGGTATCAAAACGTCATTTGCATGTATACACATGCGCTGAAGGGTAAGGGGGGGGAGGTCAGTGGCGTAACGTATACCCCCGCATCCCGGGGTGGGCAGAATTCTAGGGGGCCCAAAGCCTGACTGATGCCAAGTGCGTACCCATTCTAAGAGAGATCCGGCATATGGCCCAAAACGACTTTGCAGGGTATACAATGCAGTAATGTACACCCCCGCACTCTGGGGAGGGGCAGGGTTCTAGGGGGCTCAAAGCCTGACTGCCACCAAATATACTGAATACCAAATATACCCTTTGTAGAATCCAATCAGGGGCCCAAAACCTGACTTTGCAGCTGGCCCTAATGTTCTCTGTCACGCCCTTGGGGACCCCCAGTAGCCTGTTACGCCCTTGGGGACCCCAATAGCCTGTTACGCCACTGGGGGCTCCGAATAGTGTCCGTTACGCCGCTGGGGGTGGCTGTGGTACCAGTCGCAATCAAGATTGCCGTGATTCAATTAATATTTTTATACTTCAATATAGCAACATTTTCAATGCCTTCAAACAGTATGAACCATCAAAGATATTATTTCTGTGGCTCAATGTAAGAGTTACCACTGTCAAAGTATCGTAATGTCGGGAATGAAACTTTCACACAAGCTTTGTGAAAAAATATCGATACCAATGATACTGTTAGAGCTTTACGAGACAATTTCATGTTTGCACTCATTAAAATTGACTCACTGTTTTTGGACGTAAAAGTCATTTCAACATCCTTTTAAATAACCCATAAGCATGTAATAAAATGGAATGTGTTTGTGACTTTAGATGGAGGTTTATGTGCATCTTTCGCCCACATTCAAGAACTCTCCCCAATTCACGAATGCAAATGAGCAAAAATTGCTAAAATTTTAATGGAGAAGGATTTTTCTATGACGGTTTATACAGTTTTAACTGTATTTTTTGTACAGTTTTTTTTTCCTCTTAGAATTAATTCAAACATTTCCAGTGATAATTATATATATTCTAATATTTTCACAATAAACTTTGAAAGGGAAAACAATTTTTTGCAGAAGTCTTAAGTCAGTCAAATGTGTGAATCAGGGGTGCCAAACCTTTTTGGGAAGGGTGTCACTATTTGATAAAAAATTATGCGCGTCCCTTCCAATTTTTCCAACAAACAAATGTGTAAAAGTGAAAAAATGTTACTTAAAAAATTAATATGGGATTTTTACGGAAGTAGCACATTTTTGAAAACAAGTCTATGTAGTCGAAATTTAAAAATAGTATAATAAATAAAACGAACGCACAAACTTAGGTCTTATTGGTTATTACCTTTTTACAAGTTCAATCAATTAGGTTAGGTATAAAATAAAATTGAGTAACTTGATTACTTAATTCAAAATAATTATTAAACGCTCATTATTTAATTTATGTGGCTTTTGAACAACTACTTTTTTTTTTTTTACCAAGTCATCTTTATTAGGATTAGCTCTTACAGATGCTAACAAAATTAGGTTATTATAGGTGCACATCGGCTAGTTTTGCGAATGTTATTTATTTTATTAAACTTTTCATAGCAAAAAACCTTTATCGTCAAACATATTTTGATCCAAATTTTCAGGTTTTTTTGTCTGAAGCAGCCCCACTGAAACAAACCCAATAAAATTGTAAAAAGTGGGTTATTTCATTTTCAAAATTTAAAAAAAATTTCGGCAAGTCTTCGCGTGCCACTGTTACAACTCCCCCGTGCCACATTGTGACACGCGTGCCCCTGGCAGTGGGTTGGCAGCCCCTGGTTTAAATGCACAATTAAAAAAAGGTAAATATTTTTCATAAATAATTATAAAGAAAAGAGACAGGGCAACAATTTAGTAAACAATTATTTCTAATAATGCAAAAGTTTGAACAGCATGCCAGGCATCGACAACTCAGGGCACACGGTGCAATTCTCATTGGCACCCAGATAAAAGTTGATATTTTTAAAATGGAGCTTATTGAACTAACATCTTCATAATTATAGAGAGCAAACCGTGCAGAATTACGAAAAATTCCGAAAGGTGACTAACCATAAATCGACGCGATTGTGCAAATTGTAGGAATTCAATTCCTAAAGATATTCAATTTTTTGATGAAAATAGAATGCACTCTGCTATCCACTTTTGGTTCTATATATCTATGCGAGCAAGTACTTTCTCACGTGAAAGATATTGAGTTTTCGAAGTTATTCAACAACTGAACACTAAGAATCTTATATTAATTCTCAAACTACATCGCTGATACTGCGAAATGAAATAGAGCGGTGCAGGGACAAGGTTCGCATTAAAATATTTTTTATTTAACTTACTGAAGGAATACTTATATTTTAATTTTATTTCTTAATTTAAAAACAAAAATATGTTTGAAAGATACATAATACATTAAAAATGCTCAATTTTAAATTTTTATTCTTGAAGGAATAGTTATATTTTGTGCTGTTATTGTTAATAAATCTTAAAACAGTGGCACACACAAGGGGGAGGGTCTCTGCCCCCCCTAAAAAGCCCCGATTTTTTTTTGATTGATTATAATCCTATGTATATATTGAGCTGAACTCAGTTGCACAACAGCTCATGGAGGCCAAGGCTTACTGTGCCCATCTCAGTTTACGTGATCTTAGACACTGGGGTGCAGGTACAGATGTTTCGCTCAAGTGGTCAGTCTGACATGAAACCACCAATGTACAGTTCCCAAGCAAGCTTGGTACTCATTTATCGACCCACTGAAGGGATGAAAGGCTGAATCGACCTTGACCAGCACGGGATTTGAATCCGAACCTGTGGCGTGGAAGCGGGACTCAATCACTGGGCTTCAATCCCATGTATGGTACGTAAAATTTAACTAAGTATTTGTTATTAATAATTAATTTTATTAATTAATGCTAATTATTTTTTCAATAATTAATTTTTTACTGTTTTTTGTTCCTAAAAGTCGACAAAATCAAAAAATATGTTTGGAAGCGTATTGGTGCATTATACGAGAATGGTGGATTTTCGACCCTGGACCCTCCCCCCCCCCCACCTCCTTGAAAAATTCCTGTGTGCGATACTGTCTTATAAAAATATGCATTATCAATATGCAATATTCTAAAT
Source organism: Trichonephila clavata (assembly GCA_019973975.1). Lineage (NCBI taxonomy): Eukaryota > Metazoa > Arthropoda > Arachnida > Araneae > Nephilidae > Trichonephila > Trichonephila clavata. The sequence goes on from BMAO01020360.1 coordinate 96,138, forward strand.
CTGTATTTGACTTTTTAGGGTTCACTGCCACGGGAGTCAAATTGTTCCAAATATTTCACACTATGTGGCACCCTGAATCATATTGGTAGATTGGTTTGGCGCTCCACAGCTACAAGGTAGCCGACTCCTGGTCAAAATACTAAGAGCCACTATTTGCTGACCCTTGAATTGTCTATCATAATCTTTCGTGTATGGTAGATAAAATTACTACTTTCCCCATGTTATGACAAGCAGACTGCTATAACTACACTATAAATTTTGGTACATGCTCAGAAAATTAAAAAATAAAAAGAATAAATTCATTAATAAACCTTCCCCCGAAAAAAGAGCAAGACAAAGCTACTGTAAATTTTCAAGGTCAATATCAAGGTTATTTCTATGCCTCTCAGTAACAGCAGATTTTGCATTTATCATCAGGGGAAAAAAGGATCAATACTTTGTTTACGAACTCTTTTTATAACCTCAAAGAAATGGTAAAAAAACAACTGAAGGAATAAATAAAAAGACCTTGATATTTAACTAAACTGAAATCCATTGAAGGATATTTACAAAAAGAGAACAGTTTTTGTTTCGATAAACTTTGAGTTTTATTGGTACAACTACATTTATCGCCGTGTCTAGTCATAAGAAAACAAAATGGCGCCAAGTGAACATACCATCAAATAACAATAACAGTTTCTTGGAGAAAAAGAGCACAAATACTATCTGATAAATATAGCGCTTTTTTTTCTATCAGTTATTATTATAACTATCCATACGTAAAGAAAACGAGAAATACGTTGAAAAAGCTACACAGAGTTGACCCATTTAATTTTTACAGTTAAAAAATTCCAGATACACACAAATTCGGAGCTTTGGAAAACTTTTAGGGGGAAGAATAATGCGTGAGGCCCCGTTAAAAGTTCCCCAGCTCTCAGCCATTAATTTCTCAGATGTTGGCGCTGTTCCAAAAACTAAAAATGTAACGCCAGACGATTTTGATTCTGAAAAACCTTGCGATGTCGTATTCAAGAATAGAATTAATCCTCTTATTTAATCATTTTCAAAAGAGATCGCTGGGGAGAAAGCTTTTTTATCCCCTAGCGAAAAAAGTTTTAAGTCTTAAACCAATTACTGTAGCCAGATATTACAAAGTTGCTATCGGTAATAAATCTGATGAATCTGCGCAATTTCCCTTGCTGCGAAGAATAATTTATTTTCAAAGAATAAAATAAATGGTACTTACCCGATCAGGATTCGAACCTAACCTTTGATACAGGTCTCGAAGTGGAATGATATGTTCATCCTGTAAAAGTATGAAAGAAAACAATTATAATGAGAAATGCATAAACATCATGAACATTCATACAACATCATGAAATACGCACGCTACGCTTGAGTATTTCATGAAGTTGTTTGAATTTAATACTGTTTATAAACTATTGATATCCAAGTCGTTGCATTAAGCGTTCTAATGTATTGGAAAAACATTCTAATAACTCTCACTGCTTGATTATAAAAGAACAGGACTTTTAATTTCTAAAATTTAAATAAAATTTTCTTTTGCGCTCCCTTTTAACCCCCTCCCCCAAAGTGGATTTCCACAAAAAAACCATTTTTAGTGGATCTCTGTTAAACAAAATGAACATGCTCGCAAAATTTCAAGTCCAATTGAGTGAGTGAATATTAACGTCGCACTGTTCAGCTACACGAGTGCTTTTGACGACGGACGACACCTGAGCTGGCACTTCCCTTTCCTAACTACCACACCATCGGGAGGACTTATGAGCTCTCGACAGATTTAACGTGCATCGCTCACCTACACGGCGGGTCTTCAGTGGTATTGGGGCTGGAACTCATGACACGCTAGCCATGATCCAATACCTTGACCACTTGACTACCGCGGCCACCCAGTACCCCTTTGAGAGTCGATTTCCGAAAGCCCGTTCTGAGAAGATTTCTATTAAACAAAAGAAACACACATACCGAATTTCATTGCTGTAGGTCTAGGAGTTTAAAAACGGGATTATTTTTCACGCACTCCAGTAACTCCCCTGTCCCCCCTCCCGCCCACATGAGTCGATTTCCATAAAATCCGTTGTTAACGGATCTCTACTCAATAAAAGAAACATGCTTACGAAATTTCAAATTTGTAGGCGTAATAGTTCAAAAACGGTAATATATTTATCAATAACATCCTTTAACCCCTCGCAACGCCCCTTATGGGTAGATTTCCGCAAAAAATCCGCTGATTTCTACTCCCTGAAAGAAGCATGCCTGCGAAATTTCAAGTCTATAGGTTTAATAGTTCTGGAGATATCGTGATAAGTGAGTCACTTTTCTCCGAAACATACAAGATGAAGGATTTCTCGGGATCTCTTTTAAATGTTCGTAAAATATTGATACACGGGAATAACTGCAATCTTAGCAAAATTCACCTCATCTGACAAAAAAAAAATATTTCGGAAATGTGTATAGAAATAAGGTGGCCTTATTTATAGCACAATAATTATACGTATCCAGTGTATATTTTAGTATGAACAGATTTAAACTTTTGAATAAAAAATTATTTCTGCATCCATCTTGAAGGTTATACGTTCTATAATGGCATAACTTACAAGAATAATAAAGTGCAAATTCATTTAAATTTAATTTTATGTTGTATGATTACTATGCAATTCATCTGTTAAAAATAGATGCACATTACAATTAACCTTTTCCCCGTAACTGTGTACACAAATTCCTACCTTTCTATATAAAAAAGTTTTTCGTAATGCTGTAGTAAGTTTATTACGTACTATCGAAATAACATCAACGTTCAAGATAACTCGTCAAGTTGACAACCCCGATTTCGCATGTGTCGTACTTGCTGAATTGGCAACCACGCGCTTCGTTTCACATAATGTCGCCAATACGGTTGCGATAGTACATTATTGCAAGTTTTTGCAGAAAAATGTCGCAACGATGGCCTGGACTGGAATCATTGCGTGAGTCGTTGTCTCATACGAAGACTTATTAAAAAGACACAATACGATTCAATTGACAAAAATCGGTCAAAAAAGCAAATAATTTTTTTAGCCTAAATTATTCTTTATATACTTTTCTATAACCTCACAAAATTTGAAAACTCTAAACTTAAAAAAATTCAGAATTATGGTAGCTTTTAAATTCGTTTTTATTCGCATCTCTATGGAAAATCAGAACTTAAAACTTACTTATCTCAGAATGATAAAATAACAAGTTTGTCTTCATTTAAAATGCTAAGGTTTTTTTTTTTTCTATTGTACCTGATGCTTTGAATTTTTTTTTACCTATTGCTAATAATACATGTAACAAAAATTGGTATGCATTTTTGAATCAAAGCAATATTTATTTTTTTTAAAAGAATTGAACTCAGAATTTGTACATTTTCTTAAGGAATTTTCAATGAGCATTCATAAAAAGAAGTATTGTACGAATACCAATCATGTTATCGCAAAACCTATACCAACTTTTGTTATGCATAGTTCGACGTACTTGTAAATCAAATTTTATGCATGTACGTAAATTTTTGTAGGAGGAGTAGCATTTTAAAAAATCACTTCACAAATTTGAAGTTTTTCACTTAAAATGCTCTCGCTAGCTTTTTAATGAAATTTTGAGCACAAAATCCGATTTACACAGTGTACACACATAGGAGGCAACAAAATTTTTTTTGAAAATCTTTAAATACAAAATTTTTGCGTAAATCGTACCATGTCCCCTTAACAGTCAACGTAACTAAATACTAAACTTTCCAGGAAGTTGCAAGAGCAACAGGTTCATCAAAATCTGAGGACTTTATCAACGAGTGTTGGACGATACAGCTTCAGTGATGAATTTAACTAAAGAGGAGCGCCAAGAACGAGTTTGGCGGGGAAAAAACGAGTTTGGCGAAAAAAAGAACAAATAAATAGAACTGTATAACACATGCAAATGACAGTTTTGCAGTTTGAGCAATGAGTCTGAACAGTTGCATACTTTGTACAGTGGGAATGGATCGGCCGTTAGGCGGACATGGGGTAAATAAGGATTTAATATTTTTATTTTAGGACTTCATATATTTTTTTCTAATAGTTTTTCTGTCTTTTCAGTTATTTTTACAAACACCATACTTTTCTTATAACTGTTTATCTTATATAGATTTTTGGTTAAATAACCTTCCGACACTATTCCTTAATATAAGTATCGATTAGATGTTAATTTTGCGACGGATCTATACGCGGTTCTACTAATCCCTTCATATCTCTTTAAAGAAAATATTTATTTCAACAAACTTTCATCGAGTAAGGAAACGTGATTATGTAAATGAGGTATATTATATAAATTCTGTTTTCGCGAGTTCGTGAGTTGACACGTAGGAGTTGGCAAGTAGGAGTTAACATAAAGTTTGCGAGTTAATTGTTAGTTGAAGATTGAAAAGGAATGAAATTAGTTAAAGATCACAGAGCGTGGAGCCAACGACATTGAGATCGCCTGCAAGTTTCCAGTGTAGGATCCGATGCATATAAAGTTCAGGTACTGTGAGTTTGATTAAGTAGAAACTAGCTTATTAGTGTGCGACGTAGTTATATTTGAGCGTATTTAAGCTGTCTTAGATTCAGTTGAGGGTCTGTAGTAGTATCTCCGTTATAGAATCTCACCTCCGCGCTCTACTATACTTCATCTACCTTAATTAGAATTGTATTGTGTCCGAGTAATAATTAGAATTAACAAATTGATTAGATTGAAAACATGTCTGTGGATTATTCTGTTTCTCCCACACATCTAGCCAGGTTTAAGCTCAGACAAGAGGGTTCAGATGTAATCAGGAACCAACCGCTATCACAATTTGCTTCCATAAACTGCGTGGACTAGACTATCTAGTCATGCTATCTCGTGAACTAGATTGAAACGCCTAAAAAATAAATTTCATATTGCAGTGATTGTCACAGCGTCTAGTATCGAACGCTTTTGAAGTTTAAATCGACCGCCAAAAGATAGTGTTCTTCAAAGAGAAAGGCTTTTCAACTTGAAGGTTAAATAAAAATAAATTTAAAAAAAAAAGCTTTATCTCTTTCGTAATATTAGCAACATTATGAAGTGAAGATAAGTTGTGCAAAGAAAACTTTTCTCAAGCACTGTCGATCAACACGCACGACAGAACATAAACTTCTAAAATTTATTTGAAAAACAACTTACGGTTTTATGTCTTTTTCCAAATGGAGAAAAAGCCTGATAGAAAATATTGTTTAGAATAATGTCAAATTTAAAATTATTTTAATCATCCGGAAGTATATTACACAGATCCGAAGACTTCGGTTTTTAACGTTATATCCCTAAAAATATTTATCTTCCCTAATATTTCGTAATGAAGATACACAAGTAAAAAAAAAAGCTTGCAATTCAAAGACCAATAGCAGAAATAAATCAAATTACCGCTCAATCGGCGTACGTCTACCTGTTTACCAAAGTATATTGAAATGTTTTTTCACCCTACTGAACCGACAAAAATTAAATTGGTCAAATTTTGTATAGATAAAAAAAATACAGAAATATTTAGAAAATTCTCAACATTACACCTTGCGGAATAACACTGATTACGAATTTAATTTTCAAAGGTATTGCATTTAAACACAAGTTCTAAATGATAAATGGTGCATAATAGTTTAATGGGAGGGAAGGTGTGAGTGTAATATTCATACATGAAGCCTTACTAAATAAAATTGATATACATCTCAAATGAGAATAAAAGAATGACTTAAATCAACTCTACCATTCCAAATTTAAAGCATATGGGCATAAAATGCCTTTGAAAGCATGCTAAAAACGTTTAAAATTTCCTTCTACGAAATATTTTTCTATGTTCAATTCCTAACCCTTATGTATTACGAAAGTTATGTATTATGGAAGTTTTAAGGAGTTAAGTCTCTCTTTTAGAATTTTCTTGAACATCAGAAAAAATCAGCTTTCAGGTTTAATATAACTGTTTGGTTATTCCAATCAGGGACGTTTTAAGGCATGGGCAAATTGAGCCTAGACCCAAGGCCTTGTCTTGTTCTAGACTCGGCCTTTCGAATAATTCCAATCGTCAAATGTTATTCCTGGAAACATTGACCCAAAAATTTGGAATTTCGAACTATAAGTAAACTGGCAACAGCAGCAAGACTGCATTATTATGTCATATCCGTCGCCGGGTCTAGGCCTACCACCATGCTCATTTAATCGAAAGACGATAATTGGTTCAGTCTGAGTCCAGGTTTATGAAATTGTGAGTCACCTGCATTTATTATGTTAAAATGTCTTAAGGCACACTTTCCTGAATTGATAGACGTGCGTTTCAAAATCTATGCCCTCAAATCAAACCATTGGTAACTTTACCGACAACTTAATCGTAATCAAGATTCCAAAATCGAATACAGAATGGCAGCACAGCATAGGACTACTAATTGAATATATCTTCAATAAAATAGCGCAGAAGACACAAAACTCAACTATCAGGATAAAAACTACGGCGTATGCATCTAACAGACCATTTCTCATTGTAGATACTGAACATGTTACAAATGACATTCAATGCAACAGAAAATGCACATCAATAGCAGTAACAGTTCGGAGAGCAACCTTCAATAATATTGCTCAGAAAGTTCCTCCACAGTACATTCTTTTCTTAGGAGGGTTGTGTAGAAGGACTTTTCCTCCCCAACTCTAGACCTTACAATGACAAATAAAAGCGCCTTGTTACTAGTCCAATAGAAATTCCTTTTTTAACCTAAAAAAATTTGGCAGCGGTTCTTAAACTTTCGATCACCATTAATTATTAGCTTGACGTAGCGGACCTCCAAGATTTTGAAGACCCTTCCTTGAATTAATATTCTGGATCGAAATGTAAGTGTTCTAATTGTTTTCCATGACGGCATCTTAGTGATCTGGTCTAGGGTGGAACACTTTTCAATTTTTCTACGAGGCCTTTCAGAGCCTGTAAAGGAGGGAAATCTTAACATTAAAAGAGACCTTCGCGGACCCCCTAGAAAAAGCGCTGGGGACCCCTGGGAATCTGCAGACCACAGTTTAAGACCGCTGATCTAAGGTGTTATGAGGTACAGGTTTCCAGATTCGAAAATAGTTTAAATCCCATTCCGTAAAATCAAAAGCTATTTCCAAGGCAAACCACTAGTTGATCATCGCTATCAATTTTCGGCGATCTTTAACTGTCTCAAGAACTCTAGCATAGAACTATTAACAGGATTCTGAAATGCATAAGCTTTCAGCAGACTAAAAATAGCCTTTTTATGCAACAGCAGTGGCGTAACGTACACCCCCGCATTGTGGGGGACCCAGGGTCCAAAGTGTAACTGACTCCAAGTACCAACCCTTTGTAAGATCCGTCTTGAGGCTGAAAACCTGACTTTGTAAGGGGACCCTAATGTTGTCCGTTACACCACTGTGCAACAGCATTACCAATAAATACAATAGAACCATTTATCCGATATTTAATAATTACTGGCATTCCCTTTCCCCCCTCACTTCTGAAATTCGAATAAGAAATGCAAATCCTATTTACTGGTAATCAATAACTGCAAAATGTTGCATGCAAATGAGAATTCTTTAAAATATTATTTGGTGATTAGGCTAAAAAATTGGTTGGTACAGAAGCGCACTTACCATGGCGACCTCCTGTTTGAGGTCATCCAAGTCGGGCTTTCCCTTCTTGGCCGACTTGGCCTTCCCATCCTGCACCATCTTGGCTTCTTCTCTACAGGATCGTCACACTTCTAAAATAAAGAAAATCTCCATCATTACAAAGAAAAGAAATTTCATAGCAAAGCACATCAAGTTATAACACATACAGATTGATAATCCACGTGCTCATCATGATAATTACTGTAAAACAAATACCAGGAAACAAAGGAATGTTTATGATATTTAAGACGTGTAAAAAAGAAAATAGTTTCCGTAACAGAGGTAAATTATTGTATTGTGAGAAAATACACAATTGGGAAAAATCGATCAATCTTCTTGCGCAATTTAGTTTGAATTAAAGTCAACATTATTTCTTACATGTAAATGCATTCGGAAAAAAATTAAGCTATGCTTTTATATTTATTTTATAACTGACACATAAATCTTACTGAAAAATACTTGGATTGAATTATTACTCGAAAAAGTTAATAGTTGGTGATGGAGGTAAATAATAAAAATTAGTTGCCCCCAAAAATTCATAGAAGAATCATATGCCCCTGAAGAGTTATTCAAAATCCAGTTTTCTCAAATTAAAAACTAAATTGCTTCTTTACAAAAGTCTTATAAGATCTGTCCTGACTTATGCATCAGAGACTTGGGCATTGATTTTACGTGATGAGGAAGCTTTGGGAATTTTCGAGAGAAAGATCTTACGCTGCATTCTTGGTGGGATCCAAGTGATTGGATCATGGAGATCTAACTTAGAACTCTACAGAATTGATATTATAAAATTCGTCAAATTACAGAGACTTAAATGGGTTGGTTATCTGGCTAGAATGAATGAAGATCGTTTCTGCAAGGAAATCATTTTGGCAAAGCCCATGGGAAATAGACCTCGGGGCAGACCCCCTTTAAGATGGATTGACTGTGTCAAAAAAGACCTAAATATTTTAAAGTTCAAAAACTGGAAAACAGTTGCCAAAAATAAAGATGTCTGGAGAAAACTTCTGGAGAAGGCCAAGGCCCACCCATGGCTGTCAAGTCAGGGAGAATATCTAACTTAGAACTCTACAAAATTTACAAGCAACCTAACATTGTAAAATTCGTCAAATTACAGAGACTTAAATGGGCTGGTCATCTGGCTAGAATGAATGAAGATCGTTGCTGCAAGAAAATCTCTGACAAAGTCCATTCGAAATGGACCTCGGGGCAGACCCCCGTTAAGATGGATTGACTGTGTCGAAAGACCTAAATATTTTAAAGGTCAGAAACTGGAAAACAGTTGGCAAAAGTAGAGATGCCTGGAGAAGACTTCTAGAGGAAGCTAGGGCTGTTGAGTCATTAAAGAAGAATTATTACAAATACGATTAAATTCAATTTTCGATACATTTAATGTTTCTGTGATCTCATCTTTGAAGTCGTTCTTTCAAATTCGGCACTTTAACGAAAAGCACAAATGTACCTCCCGCTGTTCCCGAAGCAATATTAACTACTTCTATTTCAAACAGTGCACCAAATGCAATATACTTTGGATATTTTGTTTTCCGAACAATTATAGTAATACAACAACGGATTAAAAATATGTGCCAAATAAAAAGAAAATATCAGTGCCCGTACAGCGTACGGGCGAAATGGTTGCGGTCAGCTTTCGATTCACAGTTAAACGATTAAAAAAACAGAATTTGTAAGTTGTTCTGTTACCTTTTCAATTCTTTTCACATAAAGTAATAAATTTGTTAGATTTCTTTCATTTTATATAAATTATTTAAAAAATTCTAATTACTAAATTTTGTGTTTATATTTTATATTTTCCTTGGTTTAAATCTAAAACTACTTTAAGGTACTAGTCCATTTATTTTTATTCTTTACTGCAAAAACCCGACTAAAAACTGGTATACCGGTTCTTTTCTTAATTCCCATTAAGAAAAACCGAAAACCTGGTTTTGAAATTTCATTGGATTTTTGCAAACCCTAGTACCGAAGCATCGCTTCCGATTCAATTTGGCAACGATTCAAAACAATTTTTTTTTAACAACCGTTATCGAACTGTTAGGAGTGCTTTTTTCAAAATAAGGTTATCAGCATCAGCTTTAATGAGCAGATGAGGGTTGAGGATGATAGGGAAATGTAAACACGGGAACATGATCCCATTTATTGCCGATTCAGCGAAAGAAGCTTTTCCAAAGGATTTATATAATGAGGTGGAATATATATATAGCACTAGCCATTACTATGATGTTGTATGGGTATATATATTGTTTATACATAGAAATAAGTTATATCGAAGTCCTAGTATTGAAAAACTGTCTTATAATTCTCGCCTTTCGAATTAAGGTAGGGACTTCGATTTTTAAAATTAAAGGAGAGTTATATTTTACGTATCCGTAACCACTTCCCCAAAGTGAATTTCCGCAAAACCCATTTTTAATGGATATCTGTTCAACAAAAAAAAAACACCATTGCCAAATTTCTAGTCTAAATCCAATGGTTCAAAAATGCAACTTTTTTTTATCAATAAGCCCCATACCTCCTTTGAGAGTCAATTACTAGACATCTCGTTCTGAGCAGATTTTCGATCCAAAAAAAAAAAAAATTACCTGCGTATCAAATTTTATTATAGGTCTAGTAGTGCAAAAACGAAATTTTTTTCCTTAATACGTCCTAGTAACTCCCTCTTTCAGAATTGACTTTCGTAAAATCAGCGATTTTTTTAATCAACAAAAGGAACATGCATACCAAATTTCAAGTATGTGGATCCAATAGTTCAAAAATATGGAATTTTATCTATAACGTCCCTTTACCCCTCTCTTTAATGTTATCTAACAGCTATTTTTACTCTTGTGATCTTCAAGCAAATAAAGTTTTGCTCACAAATATATGTTAACCTTAATATGGAGAACATTTTCATCTATTTTGGTTTTCTGACTCTTGGCGGGCCGCTATTTACCCATGAGAGTTTTACATCTCTTAATTTATCCTCTCACCGGACTAATACGAATCTTGCCCAGTTTTGCAGGGTGATTCATAAAGTATACACTTTTCAGATGCTGTAAAGCAGTAACAGTCAAACATACGCACTACCTCTGTAAACAGTAAGGTAGATGTACGCTTGAAGTTCGTGTATTACCCATGGCGGAAGTGATCCAGGCAATAGCCACAGTACAACATACTCGAGACCCCCGAGAAAAATGTGTTCTGTGAAGAATCCAGAAAGAAAGTTTTCGGCCCCTTCCTTTTTCACCAGCTAACTGCCATAGGAGCCACTTTTTTTAGGTACACTATCTGGCCAAAAGTATCCGGACACCCCTTAAAAAAGTGGTTCTGGCGAGTGACGCAATTTGATACGTAATTGAAAGCTATAAAAGTGTTGGTAGTGGTTTGTCAGATTGTATTTATGCGTTTGTGAGGCAATGAGTAAGTCAAAGCAGCTTAGTGAGTTTAATCATGGCAGTAATAGTGGGATGCCACCTTTGTGGGAAATCAGTTGGTGAGATTGCGGACATTCTACAGAAGCCTAAATCTACTGTGAGTGATGTAATTATGAAGTGGAAACGTCGAGGCAGTGAAACGGCAGAAAAACGAACCGGTAGGCCGAAAATACTTGGTGAATGCAGCCGCAGAACTCTGAAAAGGGTAGTGAAACAAAATCGCAAGTCCTCGTTGGTGGAAATTTCTCAGGAGTTCCAAAGTTCATTAGGAATTAGTGTTAGCAGCAGGATTGTCCGTCGAGAGTTAAAAAACTTGGGATTCCATAGTTGTACAGCCGCTCATAAGCCAAACATCACTCCGCAGAATGCGAAGCATCGATTGCAATGGTGAAGAGCTCACCGTCATTGGACTGTGGAAAACTGTTCTTTGGAGTGATGAATCTCGCTTTACAGACTGGAAGTCGGATGGACGAGTCTGGGTTTGGCGGATGCCCGGCGAACGTTTCTTTAGTGACTGCATTGTGCCGACTGCTAAGTTTGGTGGTGGAAGCATAATGGTGTGGGGGTATTTCTCGTGGTTTGGCATGGGTCCGTTAGTTCCTGTGATTGGAAACATGAACTCTGAGATGAATGTGGACATTCTGGACAATGCTGCACTCCCAACTCTATGGCAATATTTCGGGGAAGGCCCATTTCTCTTCCAGCAGGATAACTGCTCCATTCACACATCGAGGCTTGCACAGACGTGGTTTGACGAAATGGGTGTTCAAAAACTGTACTGGCCTTCTCAGAGCCCCGATCTAAATCCCATAGAACACCTTTGGGACGAATTAGAGCGCAGATTACGTAACCAGCCAAATCGATCATCCTCACTGCAAGCACTCACTTCAGCTGTTATGGACGCCTGGAAGGCAATTCCTATGGTCACCTATCAAAAATTGATGGAAAGTCTTCCGAAACGTGTGCAGGCTGTCATCCATGCAAAAGGGGAACCAACATCATATTGATATGTGCCTCAGGACGCTCTAAGTCCATACCACTGAGTGTCTGGATACTTTTGGCCAGATAGTGTATGTTAACTCTGTGGTTGATGCTACAGTTGCAGGACTACATAGACATTCTCCAGTTGGGTAGTGCACCATCCCACTGGTCGGCTTATGGGCGTGATTGGCTCGATGAACATTTCCCTTACCGATGGAATGAATGAACCGCGGATTGCAACATGACACTCTCTCATTCGGCACCAAGAAGTTCTGACTCAATAACAGACAACAAACAATCAGAGGGTTCAAAAAACCGTACAGTCGCTGGTAGCCCTCACACCAGGACACGGCGACGGTACCCCTCTCACCACATTAGCTCAACAACCAATCAGATTGCTCCTTCTCGCCACGTGGGAAAGGAGAACACACAAACTCAACACTATCCCACTCACAACATGACACGAGTAGCTGTTACCCCATTGGGCGGGCAGTACAACCTCCCGAGGCCCCTATTGGCCGAAGGAATAGCTAGTAATTATTAAAGCTCTGATCATCAGTAATTCTATTTTTAACTTTCATAGTTCTCAAGAAAAGCTTCTGCTTTCTTAAATTTAATTTCTTTAATATATATAAATGTAGTCTAATTTATTTTAACTTAACTTTACTTATTTTTTAATATCTTAACAATAAATTCTTTCTTAAAATGTAAACATGGGCAAGTAATAAACAATCATGCATATCACCATTCAAGATGGGAGATAAAAGCCCTGGCGGAGTAGGTGCTCCAAGTGAAAAACTCAGCAACGAATAACTTGTGATATCTTCCAGTGGAAGTACATAAGCTCTGAGGGGGCCCTGTATCAAAATTCCTTCAGGACCCGTTATTAAATATGGGAGCCCGTTAGTGGTACTGTAGCTACACATGTTGGGGTCCCTGTAGCCTGGGGGGGGCGTACCATTGATACTGCTAATACGGTGTTAGCTACGCCCTTGATAAAAAGCAAAGTATTCGTCCCTCTCCTTTCTGTTGATTTAGAGGAGCTGAAATAGAGCATCAAGCCTCTAACAATGGACTTCATTCAAATACTATAATACGCCTTTGGGCTGAAATGCATTACCGGCTGGATGTGTCTGGTATGTCCAAGGGCATACACATAAAACACATGCGACTGTCTGTTGCAAAACTTAGAATAACCCTATACAATTCTGTTATATAGGTATCATAATATCTAACATTGTTCTCAATTTACAGTGCATTGAAACTGTATACTTCTTTATGAATCACCCTGAAAAGCTACATACTTGTATGAACAAGCTTCGAAAAAGATTTATAGAAGGGAATCATTTCAAATACAGTAATTGCAAGCAAGATATTTTTGATAACTAATATATAAAAACATGAAATATGCATCGACCTCACCAAACTTCAAGCTAAGATAAAGTTCGAGAGGAATCCAGGTTCGAGTTTTTAGTGATAACGAAGTATCGATATCATTAAAAATGTAACGTTCGAATATTTACAACAGTAATGAAAGAAACATATCTTTAATTGGAAGACTACTCCTCCCTACTTTTTCTCCGAAAACGGAATGACAAATTTTGTTTACAAATTTCAATCACAGGTGCACTCGTTTGTCCATAAATAGGCCATCACGTGTTACTGCCTTTTCTTCATGACTCTTCATGAGGCGAATTCTAAAAGCTAGTCTAAGCAAACTGACTGTAAAAAAAATAAATACTAGTTTGAACCAGTTCATTGTACTAATCGTGCTACTTGGATATCTCCCACCTGCGCCTGTACACAAAAAAGCAAACCATCATCGAAATATTCTGTTCTAAAACAGAGAGCAAAATATTCCAGAACGTGAAATTTTTCACTATAATATGTTTTTTTTGGTCAGCCAAGCACGTTTCCCAAGCGGCACAATCTGTCTGGAATTCAAATTCTATCGAAATAACAGCGAAGTTTTTCACAGAACTTCGCGAGTATTTGTGTTCTTTCGAAATGAGTTGGAATAACTAGCTAAAGAAGAATAGTGTATTATTAAAATTCCAGATGACGCAAGTATTTCTTCAAGAAATTTCTGATGAATTCAAGCATTTGGTGAAAATTGTTTTCTTTGAAAAATATGTAAGAAATCAGAGTTTTTTAAAACTAAGCTTATCCGCTATATTATTTGATTTGATTCATTTCACTTAAAAAAAATCAGTCTTATAAAAAAATTCAGAGATTTATTAAAGCATATATTAATGCTAATTCGTATTTGATAATATCAAAATATATTTGAAAAATCAAACAGAACATTTTAGTAATCTCAATATAAATGGTTGAAAATTAATGTTCCTCATTGAAAGCAGAAAATTAAATTGTGACGAAAAATATTAAAGATATTTATCCATCTAAATGTTTATCACATAAAAAAATCATAATTCATTAATGATTCTTTTCTGGATTGTTTATTGATCATGATATATTATTAGAGAACTTGTTTATATATCATTGAAGTCTAAATTTTTGAATGCGGATACGAGTTCTATCGTTTAATTTTCAAGCGAACAAAATAAATTCAAGTATAGTTCAGAAAATGTAAAGTCTCCATTATGAGTAGCAAAATACTGATAAGTATAAATGCCGAAAGCAGCTACAATTTTTTTTTAAATATAGATTTAATTAGAGAGAAAGAAAAAATTCTAAAGTTAAATATTTCTTTGAAGTATATACACACCTTAAGGAATTTTTAAATTAAACAATATTGAGAACAAAAAGATTTTTAAAAACTTAACGTTAACGAATAAAACAATTCGTTTTAATAATTTTATATTGTTCTTTAAACATAATATTATTTTAATTCATTACAATTAAAAACAAATTTATGTATCCAAGAAAAAAATTAGAATTTGAAAATGAAAAAAAAAAAATGACCAAACGATAATTTTTTTTTTTTTTAATCGAAATAAAATACGTAACTTATCAAAACATTTTGCAAAGTGTATACAAAACAATTTTATTTTGGTGACAAATCCCATCAAGTTTTTTTTACCGAACAGTTAAAATTAAAATATTGTAATTATTTTTTTTATTTATACTTGCATATAATTATACATTAATACTTCACTGTTCTCTCCGCATGTAAAGTGTTTAACAATTCATAAAGACATATTACTTAACTTCTGAACTTGAAAATGAAATTAAACACAGTACTTACTATGGAAAAGAAATTCATTACACGAATACAAAGATGCTCATTGTGTGACATAGTAGATAAGATAAATTAAAAATATACTATATGCAAGTTGGACTAGAGACTAACTTGAATCTAAATGAGACAAATAAGTATTGACGTCATAAAAGACGACGATTGCTATTTAAATTATTCTGTACATGGCGTTTTGGCATATCACAATTTATTCAAAACACATTTGTATTAAGAATTCGGCCATAATTTATTTTCCTTTCAAATGTTAAGCGTATGCTTGAAAATTATAAAAAGATATTTCGTTTTTTGTTTTTGTTCAGAATCCGAATTTTCGTAGCCGAAATCCAACTTCAAAACACATTTTAATGCTTATTTCAAAGCTGAAAGTTCGTTGTTCAAAACTGAGTTATCGTTGCAACAGGCTAAATGAAAAAAAAAATGTTTTTTATCTCAGAAAATGGAAGGAAAAATAAGAATTAGAGCAGTAATTTAATATAGTGTAATTTTTCCCCCTGCATAATCGTGAAAAATATGAAAATTATGAAATGATACTTTAACTTCTTGAACATACTTGTTAAACTAAGTGATAACTGTTAAAAACTTACAAATGTACATTTTTAAAGATTAATTTAAACTGTGTGGGACTTGTAATGATATAAATTCCTAAATAATGGATTCTTTTAATAAAAGTCAATTATTGCAATAAAATATTTAATTAGATAATTTTACGATTCTTTCAAATAAAAATGTTAAGTGTGCTTCCCTTAAAAACAAGTATGAATTTTCCAGTTTTAAATATTTTTCAAATGTATTCTTTTAATGTAATAAACTTAATACTTCAAAATTTGCTTAGAATTAATTCCAGGGCGTTATTTTTTCTCATTTCTTCAAAAATAAGAGATATAGTACAAATCAATATCCGCGAATTTTAAAAGAAAACAAAGATAATAGTGGAAAATTAATTTCAGTAGGCTTTTAGAAGTTGAACAATTTCGAAACTTTTTTATTACTTAAAACAAGAA
Source organism: Trichonephila clavata (assembly GCA_019973975.1). Lineage (NCBI taxonomy): Eukaryota > Metazoa > Arthropoda > Arachnida > Araneae > Nephilidae > Trichonephila > Trichonephila clavata. The sequence goes on from BMAO01020360.1 coordinate 112,427, forward strand.
AGGAAAAGAAAAGAAAAAAGTTGAACTTTCTCATGGACTCTCAAGACAGATGATGTTTTCAATAAGGATCCGTTATCGCTTTTCTTTTTCTTTTTTTTAAAAAAAAAAAGATAAAAAGAGTGTTTACATGTTGAAGGTCGAGGACAGAAGTTAAAGCACATTAAATAGCGGAAGTAAGACTTTCATTTGGGTCAACAATTAACTACCCATCTTGAAATAAAATGAGATCGTGGGAACAGATTTCAGTAGCATATTGAATAATAAATGCCATTAAAATACAGATTTAAAAAATAATGAACTTTTTTTAATCAAGATATTTTATATAATTTTTTATGTACATAAAGGAGTGAGGGTTATTGACGATGAACCTCGTAATTTTGAGCCTGGGTCAAGCGGCGAGGTCGACACATAGCGGGTCTTCAGTAACGCCAAAACTAGAACCCGCGACACGAGTTTGGGACCATAATAGAATATATACCAGGTGTATGCATATCAAATGAGACGATTGCTAACAGATGTCACCACGCATATATGCAAACAATACGAAACCGCGACACGTGATTTTTTTATAGTTTGACCTTTGATACTCATGTTTAGTTTACATTTGGACGAGTTTCTGTGTGCATTGTATTTTTGTACTGTGTTGAAAATGTCCAATTTTATGCCTTCCGACCACGATTTGTGGACAGCATTAATTTTTTGTTACCATCTGAAGAAAAATGCTGCCGAATCGCATAAAATGCTTGCAGAAGCATACGGTGGCAATGCTCTGAGCCGTGCGCAGTGCTACAGGTGGTTTGAAAAGTTTCAAAATGGTGATTTCGATGTGAGAAACGAGGAGTGTGGCAGACCATCAAATAATTTGAAGATGCTGAATCGCAAGCATTACTCGATGAAGATGAGGGCCAAACGCAAGAACATCTTGTAGAACAATCGAATGTTGACTAGAGCACTGTTTCCCGTCGTCTCAAAGCAATGGGCAAGATAATAAAGGTCGGTAGATGGGTACCACACGAGCTAACGGACCGTCAACAGGAAAACCGAAAAATCGTGAGTGAAATGTTGCTTTCCCGCTACAAAAGCAAGTCATATCTCCATCGTATTGTGACTGGCGATGAAAAATGGATTTATTTTCAGAATCCCAAGCGTAATCGATCATATGTTGACCCCGGACAGCCGTCCAAATCGACCGCCAGGCCAAATCGCTTCGGCCGCAAGACAATGCTGTGTATCAGGAGGGACCAATCTATTATGAGCTTCTCAAACCCGGCGAAACCGTTAATACTGATTTCTACAAGCAACAATTACTTAATTTGAACGATGCTGTACACGAAAAACGCGAGCAATAAAAGAAACGGCAGCATAAAGTGATTTTCCTTGATGACAACGCACCTAGCTACCGTGCTAAACCGACCAAAGACATCGTTAAGGCGCTCGGCTGGGAGCCCTTAACGCATGCGGCTTATTCACCAGACTTGGCTCCTTCCGATTACCACCTATTTGCATCATTGGGGCACGCATTGGCTGACCAGCGCTTCACTTCTTACGAAAACGTCAAATCTCGGCTTGATGACTGGCTGGCCTCAAAAGACCGATCATTTTTTTGGCGTGGTAATCATAAATTGCCCGAAAGATGTGGAAAATGTGTAGCTAGCGATGGATATTATTTCGAATAAAGAAATATCAACAGTTTTGGCAAATTTATTGTGTTTTTTTAAAACAATAGTCTCATTTCATTTGCATACACCTGGTATAAATAACACCCAAAAAATGCCGTCTAAACAAAATCCTAATGTTTATATCCTGTTTACGTAACGAGATATTTAATTATTGTAAAATTTGTCATAAGATTAATAGATTACATATTAACATCACATTTTAAAGCACTACTGGCAACAGATTTCTCAAATTTGAAGCATATTCAAATGGTGAGAAGCTTGTGTGCACTCTCCATTCTCAAACTTCCGCACTACACCAACATAGGGATTTTGAGCCTTTTTTATACGATGACTCTTTATAGCATCAGGATTTGAACCCGTGTCTTGAGAAGTTTAGTATGTCCAGAAATATGACACTCAAAACTGTACAGAACATCCCCCCCTCCCACCTTAACATTACAGATATATTGAGGACCATTTGGAAAGACAGTTTTGTACAATTATTTTAAAAACCTAAATTATCAGGATTGTTATTTTTTTTTAACAAGTAATATAAAATTTTTTTTAAGTCGATTCCTACTTAGATCAACAAAGAAACATTTTACTTTAATTACTTTTTATTAAATAGTTACACTATTAATATAAATATGTATATGCATAGGGCAGAATCACAGTATTAAATGACAAAATAGAAAGCGATTTTCCTTGCAAAAAAAAATCAATTTTCCTTTCTGTATGTGGTGTTGGACTATTTTTTTGTTCACTATTTATTCATTAATTAAATTTAATTATTCTAATAAAATAGTACAGTAAAAAAGAAATCGCATTCTCAGAAATTAGGCCATCCCAGGAGGAATTTGAACCCACGACCTTTGGATTAAAAGTCCAAAGGGACACAACGAACAGATTTCCCTTTCTATATATGCTGTTGGATTATTTTTGTTTACTATTTATTCATTTTTAATTTAATTAATGAATTAATATTTGAAAAAAACTGTATTAACATCAAGTGTCATCCACAACAAGTTTATAAAAATGTATTTGAATTTGAATGGATGAATAGAAAGAATTATTAATGATTGAAAATTTTAACAGACTATATACATATAGGGAGAGAGTGAACTAATAATAGGAATTGAAAAATGAATCGGAACAGCTCATTTAAAAGACTTTCATTAGATAATTATCACAAGAATACAATTTAAATATTTGAATTCAACTAATTTATTAGTTCTTCACAACGGCAATTCAGCAATCAGATCAATTGATTTCAGCTTTCATTTGAAATTCTAGAACTGTTGAATGGTATTCCGCACAAAACTTTTCATCTGTCAAAATATTTCTTTTTCCACCCACTAACGAATGGTAGACATTTTCAGCGTTGACTGTTACCACCTTACGCGTATCAGTTAACATAAATATTGATTTCGAAATTCTTGTCTTATGGAATTTATTTCCCCACATAAACGATAATATTTGTATACTTATTCCGTAAATATTTAATGACGTATTCAAATTTTGCTTTTTTAAAATTAAAAGCTTCTGCAAGATAAAACTTTTCCAAAAATGTACATTTAAAAAAATGCAAAAAAATTTTGTTGAAAATCTTTTAATGAAAATAAGAATTTAGAAATAATTAAAAATGGAATCCACACATTTCACAAAATTATTCCATACTCAATTCCCAGCAGATTAAATTTATGACAGCATTTCAAATAATTTAAAATTTAACTGTATTCAAAATATCAGCAAATTTTAAGGAAAATAAGATACGCTTTTTCGAAAAAAAAGGGTAAAAATTGCATAAGAAAGCTTTGTCAAAATAATCATTAACTATGAACAAATTAAAAATTTCAAGACGAAACAATCTTTGCTTGATCAACTTTTTAACCAATACCCCCGCATGATTTAAATTGGTTTATATATAAAAAAAATGGTACTTTATCGCTTGCGCCAGCGTAACGGAAAAGTCGCCAAAAATGATGCGATCGACGCCAAAAGAATATTTCCGCTGGTAACCTTTTACCACATTATCTAAGCACACAAAAAAAGTCGGGATCTCTTCAGTAATTTTTCAAAATACATCCAAAATAGATGAAAAATCCTATAGGAGAACTAATATTTATAAAAAAATATTTGTGTATATTGTGAGTTGTCGCCAATTAAGCCTGCTTGGCGAGATTTGCACCGCAAAACGGAAAAGTACCAAAAAACAAATTTATTTTACTAAGATTACATGCTGTAAAAATTTGAAGGCTTTGAGAGAATCAGCATTTTTTAAAATTCCTACTACAAGATATTTATCTTGTTCAAATTTTCAATCGTAAATAAAATACTTTCTATTCATCCAATCAAGTTCAAATAAATTTTTTAAACTTGTAGCGGATGACACTTGACGTTAGTACAGTTTTTCAAATATTAATTAATTAAATTAATTACCGGTTTTCGACGCCAACTTAGATTTGTCTCCATTGTTGTAACAAGGTAACTTAAGACAATGACAAAAGTTGACATCGAAAATCGGTTTTTCAGCCAAACCGGGTGTGCATTCTTACAAAAATGCAGACAAATCATACTCTATTTTCTCAATTCCTACTATTAGTTCACTCTATATCTTGTTCAAAATTTCAATCATTAATAAAATACTTCATATTCATCCATTTGAACAAAGTAGGAATTGACTTAATTTTTTTTTATATTACTTGTTTAAATATATGTTTGTAGTAATTCAATTGTGCCTTTGCAATCAACTATATCGCTCGAGATGAGAAAAATAACAAGGGATTTTTATTTTAGCTGCAGTATACTTTGAAGCTGCACGAAGGTTGTTGGCGATGGACCTCAATTTTGAGAGGAGGTCAAGGGACGAAAACGACACTTAAGTTGGCATCCCACTCTACAAACTTCCATACCATGCCAGATTTAGCATGCATCGGCCTTTCCACCCGGCGAGAGTCTTCAGTGGCACAGGACTCGAAATTTCAGCACGACAATGCCAGCAAGGACCACCAGCAAGAGCAGTCAGAATGAACTATAATCTGGTTGTAATACAAAACTTGACTACTTTTAAATCATTAAGATAGTTTCTACATAAAAATGTTCTTGATTCTTACAAATCGTATACAAACAAACTAAGGAAATTTTGTTCGTAAATAGAACGCGTGATCAGCTTTCCCCTTTTCGAACAGACCCAGAATTCTATAGAGAAAAAATTCTAATTTATCTCCAACTAGGATAAAAATAAAACAAACAACAAAAAATGTCGTTGAAAGCATGGGCGGAAAAAATAAACATTTCACGTGATGTTAAACACAGTTATTGAAAATTTCCTGAATCGATCTCCAGCCAGCATTTTTCCCTAACAGTCATTCAGCTTTCGTTCTAAAAAGGAGTGATGGGGAAAACAAACTACGAGTTATGAGTCATTATTTGAGAAAAAAATATTCTCTTTTACTGAAGTCAACGTATTTATGTATTCCTATTTAGTAACATTTTAAAATTATCTCTTAAGAAGGTCTTCGTCGAATCTCAAAGAACATGAACCACACTTTGAGGACATTTCGAGACAGAAAAGTGCATCGAAATTTATATAAATTCCAGAAGTTGTAATGTACCAACCATATATTCCTGATTTTAAAATTAGAATAACTTATAAAACGTCAATTAGTTAGATAGAACATGACATCTACTCATTTGCAGATGGAAATTTCTAAAGTCATTTAAAAATATACAAGTAATTTTCACAATAAGTTTTGGGTACTTAGAGAATAACTATACATAATCGAGGGGTAATCTCTTTATTTACTAGTAGAACTCTTTAACTTGTTTGGAAACTTCTCTAAATTGTTTTGGAAAATTAAGTGGTGTTTCGGCCAGTTTTTTTCTGTTTCAATGTCTTCTCAATATAAAATCACGGCAATATTTGGCATCCGACGAGTGTGAATTAAAATTCAAGCGTCAAAATTTGGTAGCGAGAGCCATCGCTAGGTAGTGCCACCACTGAAATGGCTCTCACACTTGAGACTTGCCGTGTCCTGTAAAGGCTTGCGCGCCAAAAATGCAGCCCATTTGAAAAAAAAAGATCTTCTGACTAGACAAGTTCTTTGAAATGTGATCAGTAATTTCAGCACGGTGCAATGCTTGAATATTTTCAATATTATCAAGTCCTGGGATGCGCTCAATTATTTACACTAGTGGCATATTCAGTGGCGTAATGAAGAATTTTGGGGCCCACCTGCAGAAGTTTTTGTCCCAAGTCGGATCTCACAAAGGGCGTCAGTCAGGCTTTGCCCCCCCCCAGAAATCCAGGGCCCCCGTGATGCGGGGGTGTACGTTACGCCACAGAGTCTATTAATGAGTTCAATACTGTCACATCCTAGGAGAAGAAATTCTGGATTTCAGGCTTATTAAAGTTTCAAAAATCCTGCATATTTCGATTAGATTCGTTTGCGTGAGAAAACTCATCATTATAACAAAAACTGATGACCTATCCATCTAAGTAATAATTCTAAACGGTTTAACCCTTACAAGACAGTAAGATTAATAAATGTTTATTTGTTTCCATGTAAAACAAATGAAAGTTATAAAAAATACATAAAAACAATGTTTTTTTTTGTTTGATCAATGTGTAGTTTTATCAGACATTTGTTCAAATATACACTTTATTATTGCATAAAATTATACTACCGTATAACATAACGCATGTGAGAAAACATAGTAATATATTATTACACGACACACAAACTTAAATAAGTAATAAGAATACAACTCGTAAATATTTTATCAATAATGCCAATTGATTTGGGAGTTTTTTCCTAAACGTTTTAGTTTACGTAATTGCATTTATCATATGTTCTATTGACATTCTGTATAAAGAATGAAGAAAACATTAAGATTGAATGTAACAATCAAGTTTTAAAATGAGGAAAATTCCTTCCTTAGCCCTAAAAAAATTAAAAATACTTTAGTGATAACTGTTAAATCCGTAGGGGAAAAGTCCAGTAGAATGCACAAGTAAACAATTGCATCCAAACCATAACTGCTTTTTCTATTTCAATGGAATTACTTTGCGTTTCCATTACATCCACTATAAAACAATTCAGCGCTGAAATATTTGGAAAAATAATCCCGCAGTCGACACTATGTGTACTGAAGCCTATAAAATAATATAATGACAACATTTAAGCAGTTTCGACTTAAACATTATTTTTAAATTTTTCTTATGAACGGAAAGTTCATCATAGGAATCAAGCAGACGATACTCTGTTCCTGTATTCTAAACATTTCTTTAAAATGGCGTCTGCTGCTAAACTCAACTATTATTACGAGGAACAGAATAGTTTTTATTTTATAAAAATTATGACAAAAAAATGAATATTTTAATAGAAATAAAAATAGAATCCTAATACCACTCATAATGACAAATGCCATCAAAATAAAAATTATTTGATAGTTTTAAGTATCAGCTTAGTTCTAAAAGATCGCATATTTCTTAAATAAATTTTTTTTTCTAATTCTATTAGAATTTTTATTTCAAGAGTTTGACGTTAAATTACAATTCAAAACACTTATTTACAGGTAATTTAAAAAATATTAATTTAAGATAAAACTTCAGTGTGAAAAAATAATTTACATAAGTATGAAGCAGGTCAAATAAATATAGATAACACAGAAATTAAGTCAAAATTGTATACATGTGATTCAAATAGTCTTCTAAAGTGGATTAAGATATCCACAGTCATTTATAAAATATTCATATGATTTGATTTAAAACTGTATAAATTCAATTACAGTTAAAGCAAATTTATTTTTCAACAGAAAAAAAAATCATGGTATTATTCATCAGTTAATAATTTTTTTGGAAAAAAAAACTATGGTTCAAGATCGTTTGACGGTTAAATAAAACTGTTAACTAAGTGGCATCATGTTTCTCAAATTGAGTAAGAATCAATTGTTCCGTTTACTTTATACCGAGTTTGAAATGTAGACGGGAATACTTTATTTTGAACAAAAAAATGAATTCTAATTTCCATGAATTTATGAATAATAAAGATACTGAAGGAAATTCTATGGCAATGGAAGGCGGAAGTGAAATTTATTGCATTTGTCGTTCATCAAATATCAATACTTTCATGATATCTTGCGATTTTTGCCAAGAGTGGTTTCACGGAAAATGCGTTGGTATCAGAGAATCAGTTGCTAATAATATTGATTTATATTATTGCAAAAGCTGCAAAAAATCTAACCCTAATTTAAAAACAACTTACAAAACAAATCAGCGCAAAATCAAAAATAGGAAACGCACAAAAAGAAAAAGGATGCAAAATATTGATATTTTGGAAGAGATCGACATAATTTCGACCGGAAATACAAACTTGCCAGAATTAGGAGAAAATAACGATGCATCTACAGAGTGCCAAGGCGCCGATAAAACTAATGAAAAAACAGATTTTGGTGTGAATCATATCGATTACCAACGAATCATGAATGATGCAGAATTGGCATCCATTTTTGAAATGGACACAACTCGTCGCAAAGCCAAAACGATCGCCAATGAAAACCTCAAACAGCAACAAAATGAGAAATTCGAAGAAAAAGTGAAGATTAAAAGCAAGAGAAAAGTCTCACCTTTGAGACAGTGCTACGGACCGGAATGTGTAATGGCGGCCAGGAGTAATTCTAAATACTGCAGTGATGAATGTGGTCTAAGATTGGGAAGAAATCGAATTTTAGAAATTCTTCCCGCCAGAATTGAACAAAGAAAAATCCTTCCATGTGCAGCTGATGAATTGAGTAGGAATAAACTATCAAATGTAAGACAGCAACAGAAGAATATACACAAAAATTTGGAACAGATTGATGTCAAAATCATGCAACTTTTGCAGCTGGTACAAAAATCAAGAACTTCCAGAGAAGACAGAATTGTTTTAGATGATCCTGAAGAAGAACATTTGACATTGGACTGCAAACTATGTGGAGCGGAAATTGGAACCCGATTAATCGTAAAACATTTGGAGAGTTGTTACAAAAAACAAGAAAGAAGATTATTATTAACTGGAACAACCGCCAAACCTGACGATGAAGAATGGAATATTTTCTGTAATCATAAAATGGGACGTCAAGGGTAAGTTCTTTTTTCATTCATTGCAAACATGTTAATTGTTTAAATGCGATTTTAAGTCCTCTCAGTCCCAGTAAATTATAGTTCAGGTAAAATTGAAAATCTCACAAGTTGTCAACAAGAGGAGCTGCTTCGATTTTTGACGATAAACTTCGTTTTATAGGATTACACTATGTGCTAGGTTCTGAGAATAAATTCATTTTTCATCAATAAGTAACTTATGAACTTTCGAATCAACTTTATTTAATTAGAAGTTATAAATTACTTTTCACCTTTTATACAAATGACTTTCGGTTCAAGTGTAGTATGGGGGGAGGGACCTTTGGATTTGGCGATGGAGAGATAATAAATTCATTCTGGCTTCCGAACACGTATTACTAAGTGAAGTAGCTTGGCGATTGATTTTGGTCGCCAAAAGAAATTGACATTGCCTACCCCCCCATACTACACTTTAACCATGACGTTCATAAAAATATACAAAAATTGTTGCAATAGAAGTTTATCCCCTGCGTCGGCGGAACCATTTGCTTTTTAAAGATAAAGCGACTTGTATATAAACGTATCCTAATTTGTGTTACTTTTGCTAATATAAAATTTTCCTTCTCAGTTTAGTTCTATTGATTATCCTTGTGTATTTCTATCTTTTAATCGTCTTCTTTACACCAACTTGCAGAAAAGTACTTACGTATATATCGTCGACTAATTTCATTAAATTAAAAGACATCGCCAAATATTGCAATACGTAACCAATAGTGGAGAACCATGCATATTGAAACAATAAATGGAATATGAAGATGAGAGCATTCGGCAATGTCTTTTGGATTGGCACCATATTCCAATTTTGGGATATTAGTTGACGTAAATACAGAAGTATCAAATTCCAAAACACATTCAAAGGTCATTTGACATACTAACAGTCAAAGAACTGAAAGAGCGAAGATTTGTTGTTCAGTGGCAGATTATTATCATACGAAATATCGATTTTCATGTAAAAATTCCCCCAGTCAGCAAATGGTAACTTATGTTAAATCCTAAACAAGTAGATTTATTCTAAAAACGAATTTATATTTCTTGCAGCTATTGCAAACAACTGCGGGTATTATGTCCTTTCCATTATAAAGATTCTAGAGACGAAGAAGATCTATGCGGATACCCTTTACAGATGGACTTACGCAGGTGCGAAGGCAAATTCTGTGGACGGTCCAGTAAGAACTGCACCACACATCCCAGCAGTTGGGAGGACATCTTCCGTGCAGAGTTAGACATGGAAAAGTTGCAACTTTTGCTTAAACTCAGTGAACTCGAAAGGCAAGAAATGCAGCTCAGACAGGAAATGGCTGCAAGAGGTAATGTCATGGCTCTAATGCTACACAGCACCATCGTGCACTGATGAAAGCTAAATTTGTAGAAAACAATGTTTTTTATAAAGTATAAATTGAGGAATCTGATATTTTATTCTACAGGACTTAATATTTTAAGGAGGGAGACTTGTAAAAGTAAGGTGAAAACATCAAAAATGGATGGCAAGTTTAAGTTCTCAAAATGAGCTAATTATATAATGCACAGTTGAAGACGGTATTAAAAATATGCAAAAATAATTGCAAATAAATCAAAAAATAAATTTAAAAAATATTGTTTAAATTTAAAACTTTATTAAATTAAAAAAAACGATTTAAAAATTTTGGTAGTATGAATTTGTATGTAAATTTTTAATGAATATTTAATAAGATGAATATTTCTCATCTGGAATAAATTTTTTCTTAATTAATGTTTGATCTATGTGAATAAATAAAAATAACGAAAGTTGTATTTTTTGTAGTTTGAAAAATACTTTCACAAAAAAAATTGTCAACAATTCGGTACTTTCTCATTATACCGTCGATCAATATCGTCAAACCACGAAAAACGTCGCCAAATGCCAATCACAGCAATAATAACTATGACTATATTTGGCAACATTTTTTTAATTGGCGATATCCTTTCGTTGGGTGAAATTAGTGATGGCATAATGCGTAAGTACTAAAAATACTTTTTGCTAATGGCATTTAAATTTCAAATAACTTGAAAAATCTATTTAAAATAATGTCAAAAATTAGTCGCTTAAATTTTCTAGATATTCTGAAGTGAGTGATAAAATGTTTAATTCATTAAAAATGAGATAAAATCCAAAGTTCAAGAATTCCACATTTTGCTTAAAAAAATTGAAAAACCGATATTTTTTTTCAGAATAAATGTGTAAATGACAATATCAAAAAAAAATATCCACTATTTAAAATTAAAATTCACTCTAGTTAATAACAAAAAAAAAAAACAAAAAAAAACGACTTATTGACAACTTTTGGATCATTAGTTGGAACGACATTATCAATATTTTTAAAACGCTGCAGAATAAATGTACTGGATGATCACGATTACCATCAAATCTATCAATCGACATCATTTAGATAACTTTTTCGTAAGAGTCCGAAAATACACCGAGTTTGGTGATAAAGATAAGATTCGATAGGTCTGAACCCAGTGATGTGTAAAATTATCTTCTGTAGTACTACTTAATTGTTGACCTTTATAATGTAAACCGAGTAGATCAATATTATAAATGAGATTATAGATGAAGATTGTGAGTAAAGAGTCATCTACTCTGATGCTCTTGACCTCGAGTTTTATATATGATTATTATAGTGCCCAAACAAATGGTTTCATATACAAAAATACGTTGGTAATTCAAAAACAAGAAATAAAAAAATTTTTAAGTCAATTTCTACTTTGGATGGATGAATAGAAAGTATTTTATTAACGACTGAAAATTTGATCAAGATATATAAATATATATATATAGGAAAAGAGTGAACTAATAGTAGAATTGAAAAAAAGAGCATGATTTGTCTGCATTGTTGTAACAATGCACACTCGGTTTAGCTAGTTTGGTAGAAAAACCGATTTTCGACGCCAACTTTTGTAATTGTTTTAACAGATACATTGGTACAACAATGGAGAAGAACCTAAGTTGGCGTCGAAAACTGGTAATTTAATTAATGAGTTAATATTTGAAAAAACTGTATTAACATCAAGTGTCATCCACTACAAGTTTAAAAAAATTATTTGAACTTGATTGGATGAATAGTAAATATTTTACTAACGATTGAAAAGTTGAACATGATATATATAAAAATAAATATATATATATATATAGGGAGAGAGTGAGCTAATGGTAGGAACTGAATAAGAATGCGTTAATGGTTTTTATAAGAAAAAGATGTAATTTGTAATTCAAAAGATAAATTTTTTAAATTATGTTATGAATATTTGAAAAAAAAAACCCTCTGTATTTCATTAATAATGAAATTTTATACTTTCTAAAAAAATTGCGAGAAGAAATATGCCTATATGAATTTTGTGAAATATAGCAGCTTTTCTTAAACTTTCCATTGCCTCACTCCCCCTTCCCCTCCTCCGTATGTATCAACCTGACATCGCAGAACCCCAAGAATTTGAACACCCCTCCTTGACTCTCAACACATGGCCGAGTGATTTAAAGGTTTTTTGCTACTTATATAGATTTTTTTTTACCACTTTTTTAAGGAACAGTAAATATCTAATTATAAAAATATTTTTTAAGCTACAAGCTTTAAGCAAGCTTTCAAATAAATAATCTACTTCATTATAATAATTGAAACTTTTAATCACAAAAGGATGGGGCTGCATTTTTCTTACAAGTACTGTTACATCAGGTGTAATATTAGAAATCTGTAGTCTCAATTCCGATTGTATGCTTTCCAAACTGTTTCTACACTTATAATATTCAAGATAAAGAGCTTTAATTAATGTGAAAGATCTTTCACATAAATTAATAGTTCTGGAAGGCATCAAAAAGCTTTTGTAGATAACTCGGGAAAGTTTTCCTGTATATGATCCCTAAAGTTTTGAAGGAAAATCTTAATATTAAATGAGAGACCTTCGCGAACCCACTGGGGACCCCAGGGGTCCACTGACCACAGTTTATAACCACTGAAATATAAAATCGGCTGCAGTTAAACTAATTTTCAAAATGTAAATCCTTTTAAAGAGCTGCGAAGGAAAAAAGATTCTTTTATAAATGGGATTTAAAATATTAGAGCTTGCAGAAGGAACTTAAGCACTTACATGAAATGTTAATAACGTTTTAAATATTAGATAGAAGGCATTTTTTCGTATTGGCTAATCAATATTACTAATTGATTCATTCAGAATATTAACAACATATTATAAATGCATATAATGATGAAAAATTTCTTTTTAAATATTTCCACTATTAAAAATTCTTGGTAACTTTACGTATTATACCGTCTACTAATTTCGTCAAATCAAAAGAAGTCCAAATGTAGAGATAGGCAGTAAATAGTGGAAACCATTCCCACGCACGTTCGATTATCAAAGTATTGATAAGGATAACAGCATTTGGCGACATTTTTTGAATAGGTGATGTCTTTTCGTTTGGCGAGATTGATCAGTATAATACGCAAGTACCAGATTCTCTTAAATGTGAGCATCGATATTCGTTAAATATAATTAAAAAAAACAAGCCAAGCAAAAAAAAATTAAGAAAAGCATTTAATTTAATACTCTTAACAAGCAGTAAATGAAATATGTAGAATGTGTTCTAGAAAAAAATAGGTTTATTCAAACAAATATGAATATTAAAATATGCTGTTCTCTAAAATAGTGAAATTGGAATATATTGGTGTTAGAGCCTTTTTCTGTCGGGTAAAAAAATTTGCACCAAATTTAGGCAAGCATTTGGCGAAGATAGCTTTAACGGAAATAAATCCTTTGTTAGGAGCCAGTCTGACTACATCTTATCTTTGGTTTTTATAATAGCGTTTCCATAAATACAAATAATGATTACAAAAAGTTATTATCAAGCTTGTGTTGTTTCAAATGACAGTTCAACTTTATTTCAAGAAGAAAAATAGTTTTGCTTTTCCAATTTTATTTGTTAGGGAAAACAATGATTTCGAAGACTTATGTAAATTCAAACAAAATACTTAACCTCTTTCTTTCATCGGTAGAGTTTTTGCTCTTTCTGAATAATTCTACATTTTACATTATGATAGCTAAAGTATTTAGAAAAATTCCTATACTTTCTTAATGCGGCAAATGTGCATCAACATTGATTCCGCGTAATATAAAAGAAATCAGTTCTTGAAATCAAGTCTATTTGGTCAATATATTCAGTAAATATTATTAATTCGCTTCTTATTTTTAATAGATAATGCAATTTTAAAAAAACAAATGTTTCAAAATAGTTTACCAATAAAATTCTAATATTCAAAAATTTCTGCAAAAAAGCAAGACGAGCCGATTTTGTTCATTTAAATTCAACTTTTTTTGTATTCTATTATGGTCATATTTTTATATACCACAGTAATTTATTGATGGAGAACTAAATATTACAGAGTTTTTAATATTTTATTGTGATAAAAATAAGAATTTATTGACTAATAAATGATGTATAAACTATTCAATAAAAGACCAAAACACTGTATTTCAAGAACAATGGATTAATTATTTTATATAATTGTGCTTAATACAACACATGCATTCCATTCTGGAATAATACATTGAGCAAGTAGAATTTGAAAAAAAAATCAGAGGTTAGCCTATATTAATTTTGAAAAAATTATTTGTCATTTGGTAATTTTGATTCAAATTTAATAAAAGTGGAAAGAACATTTCCATTCAAAGCTTTCTCAAACATTTCTAAAAAAAAAATCTTTCTTTGTAAAAAATAGATTTACATTTACCATTTTACCTTTACATTTTTCAAGATTTTATTGTGCAATACTGTACGTGTAATACAATTTCAATAACATAACTTCTTGTTGTCTAACAACAAGAAGTTATGTTATTGAAATTGTATTACACGTACAGTATTGCACAATAAAATCTTGAAAAATGTAAAGGTGACACTTTTACGTAGTGTATAAAACAGTCTCGTTGGTGGCTTATAAAAAAATTTCTTTAATTTTCAAAAGAGAGAAATTAATTATAGTTAACTTTGAAAAACTCCGATTCATCATCACATGCGCTCTGTTTTCCGCATTTGCTTCATCATGAATAGATGAAATTTTTTTCTTCCTTTGAAATACATTTTGATACCACAAAGAAAACTGAACTTTCAAAATCGTGTCAAATTGAAAAGTCACAAATTATATTCCTTATGTGATATTTAATAAAGCTTTGCAAAAACAAATTTCGCATTAAAATTAAAATTTAATTTTATTCCAGGAATACTTATACCTTATGTTGTTTATTTCTTATTTTAATAAATATTCTTAAAAGATACATAATACATATGTATATATGAAAATTAATATTGTACATATATGCTGAAGGAATTATGTTTGCTGCAGCTTGTTTTTATGTTAATAAATCTTTAAATGATGCATAATTAATATTTAAACTGAAACATGCATTTTTGAATTCCCGGGCTGGGCAAGTTCGATTCAGCCTTTCATCCCTTCAGTGGGTCGATAAATTAGTCCCAAAGCAAGCTTAGTACTTAACACTGGGAGTTTCACGTCAGACTGACCACCTGATCGGAACATCTGCTCATGCACCTCAGGGCACAAGTTCACAAACACCGAGATGGTCACAGTAAGCTTTGGCCCTCATGGGCTGTTGCGCCACTGAGTTTAGTTTATATGTATTTTTGATCTCTATTCGCCGACTCTGTATGCATTACCGCGGGAATGGAATTGTTTCAAA
This sequence comes from Trichonephila clavata, assembly GCA_019973975.1. Classification (NCBI taxonomy): domain Eukaryota; kingdom Metazoa; phylum Arthropoda; class Arachnida; order Araneae; family Nephilidae; genus Trichonephila; species Trichonephila clavata. The sequence goes on from BMAO01020360.1 coordinate 127,949, forward strand.
TAATTCCTACTGCGTGGCAGCTTGAATCTTATTGGTCGATTGGCTTGGTACATCACAGGTATAAGGTTGCCGAACCCTGTTTTAGTTTGTTAAAAAATACTTAAATCGATAAAACTAAAAAATTAGCTTTCATTAGAATATATTTTTTTAATTAATTTCATTATTGATAAAAACAGACGTGGATTGTATCAAAGTTGCTGCTCAATTTGATATTGGTAGCTAAAACAATAACTTTCATAATGAATTATAACGTTGAGTGAGTGAGTGAATATTAACGTCGCTCTGTTCAGCTATACACGAGGGCTTCTGCCGACGGATCTCGTAATTTTGAACCATGGTCAAGTGACGAGGACGACACCTGAGCTGGCACCCCCTCTCCTAACTATCACACCAACGGGAGGACGTTTGAGCTCTCGACAGATTTAACGTGCACCGCTCCCCAACATGGCGGGTCTTTAGTGGTACTGGGCTCGAACTCATGTCACGCCAGGCATGATCCGATACCTTGACTACCGCGGCCGGATAATAACGTTAATTTGGAAGTAGTTTGCTACAATTAAATCATTACTTACACTGCATTACATCTATGTTGCTTTAGTTTAAAATCTTGCCTTCTCCCCTAATAGCTATTTCAAACATAGTATTCATTTCTAAATTTGAAATACAAATTTAACGAGATTCATTAAAAAAAATTAAATTTAAAAATTACTTTTTTAAATTTATAAAATTAAATTTTTATGACTTATTTTCTACAAAATATTAAAAATTGAGTGATTTCATTGTAAAAAGAAATTTAAATAAGGAGTTAAATAAAAAAAAGTGAGTAGACATTTTAACTGTCAGTATAGGCATTTAAAAATTATCTCCTTTACTAGAAAAGTATTTCGTAACAACTTCAATTTAAACCCATCCGTTTCCTGCTCTATTGCTATTTAACTTAGAAAAATATTTCTTTCAGCATAACACAAAGAAATATTAAAAAGATGAGTCACATTTTAGAGATAAAAAAAAAACGTTTTACTTCAAATTCATTCATAGTTAGTAAAATATTTATCAGCATTATCCTGATTAGATTTTTCTTTAAACGAAGCAAAAAAAAATTTTAATGTGCAATATAAAAACTAATTTTTCAGTTGGCAGAAGAAAAAATAATTTTAATTTTTTAAAGTTTTAACACTGTGTACAACAATAACAATAATAGATATTCAGCATATACCTACTTACCTTTAAGAAAACGTCGAAATTTACAAAGAACTTTAAATATGAATTTAATATTTTTCTACAATTAATTGAATAAAAATTTAACTTGTTTCGCTGATAATTCATGAATTGATTATTACATTTTACAATATATTACGGGAACCGATTTACAATCATTTACATTTCCGAATTTTGGCGCGTCTCGGACGAACAAAATAAATCTTGACATTCTAGATGTGTGACGAAAGTGTTTATCAAAACGTTTACGGTGTCATTATTCTTTAGATAGATAAAAAAACATGATTGTGTCATAAGAGGATTACGAAACAAAAATTTCATTTACTCACGAGATTTCGAAAAGGTTCAATTTTTTTTTACTCAGCAGAAGTAAATGTATAAAAGTACCGTTTGACTTTCAGAATTTTTTTTGTGAAAACCCATTTCAGGGTTGAATAAACTAAAATAAAATTATTTAATATACTGGAGAAAAAATTCATATATTTTATAACAAATATATCTAAAATTCCTTTGTGCAAAAAAAAAGTTTTTTTATACTTTAAAATGCTTAACGATGGTTTTTTTATTCATAAAAAGCTAACCATTTAATTTAAGGGAAAAACTTGACATTTCTGAAGTGATTTTAAATATGCTACTCCTTCTACTAAAATTAACGTACGTATGAAATTTTATTTACAAGTACGTCAAACTATGTATAATATGATTGGTATTCGTACAATACTTCTATTTATAAATGCTTATTGAAAATTCCTTTAAAAATGTGCAAATTCTAAATTCAATTATTTCTTAAAAAATAAGTATTGCTTTGATTGAAAATTGCATACCAGCTTTTTATTCCACGTACTGTTAGCAACAAGTGAAAAAGTTTTCCAAGTATTAGGCACAATAGAAAAAAAGCATTAGCACATTTTAAATGAAGACAAACTAGTTATTTTATCTTTCCTAGATAAGACAATTTAAAGTTTTGATTTGCCATTGGGATGTGAATAAGAACAAACGTAAAAGTTATCACAGCTCTGCGTTTTTTAAACTTAGAGCTTTCAAATTTTACGAGTTTGTAGATAAATATATAAAAAATAATTTAGGCTAAAATAGTATAGTTAGATTTGATTTTTTGACCGACTTTTGTAAATTGAATCGTTCTGTGCCCCCTTAATTTTCGAAAACCATATTATAGTATATTAAAAATGCAAGATCTAACGGCTTTTCGGCTAACGGTGCTTTCATTAAAACATTAAAAAACGCTTTAAATTAATTTCTTCATATTTTAATGTAAACACTTTTGAAAAAAACAAGAACACACACACAACCGAATTATTTAAATATTTTGGTAAATGAAATATTCCTCAGAGAGATTATGCAAATTAGGGTAAAATAAGATTTTATTCAAATTTCCAATTATTAATTACAAATAAGTAGCAGAAAGAAAATTTACAAAACTCCTGAAATACTTCAGTAAACCTAGAATTAAAAATAATTTTATGAGGGCCGAAGTGGTATTGGAGATGGACATTGTCCTTTTGGACCACGGTCAAACGACGAAGACGATACTCGTGCTGGATTCCACTCTACAATTTGTTTAACGGAAGAATTTTTTTTTATAATGAACACCTCTAAATTCTATAACATGTTAACCAAATTAATTATATACGTTACCGTTAAAATGTGAAATCCGTTATTTCATAGAATAAGTAGGTATTTCATAAAATAGCTAGACAAGTGAGCTAAAGTACATAAAATTATGGAATTCTACGATTTAACTAGGTATTCTATGAAATAACGATTACTCGATCGTTAAAGTATGAAATACGGCACTCGAAAGTTCTTTGAAACTGTTCTAGATGCTTTCCGATTAGGAACAAGAGATGGACGAACGAAACAATTTTACTCTAGATTCGTTCATTATATGTGAGCAAAAAATTACGATTTTCTCGAATATTGACGCAACGCTTCGATCTGTTGCAAAGCTCAAAGTTGCGGCACTGAAGAATTTAAAATGTGCGTGTAAAAAAATGTGTATAAGTAAAAAAGTGCTTGTTTCAAAAATGTGTAATGAATCGCAGCTATCCTTGCTCTAATTAATAATGAAAAGTAAAATATATATATATATATAAAGGTATTTCATAAAATTTAAATTAATGGTCTCTTGCATTTGTTTCAATTTTTACACAATGCTTTTATAAAGCAACAGTTTTTCTTCTTAGCATATATCTATAAATGTTATTTTAAAAAATACAACTATATTTGCGTGCTACATATTCTCTTTTTCCCCCATTTCTGTTTAATGTTAGCAATATGAGCAATAATAAATTATATCTGCTTTTCCTCATTATTTATCAATCATCCGCAATAGGGATAAAATGTATTTTTCGAGAAATTTTAGCTATTTAGGATCAATTAATTTATAAAATAACTTTTGAAATTGTTTATTTTTCACTTTAACGGTCTATCATGAATTATTTCATCGTATCAACTAGGTAAAGTATGACATTTTTCATCTATTATATACTTTAACTGAGTTGTCTAGTTATTTCATGAAATACCTAGTTATTCTATGGAATAACTGAATTATGCACTTTAACGGTAACATATACACAATACTAATTTCACGCTGGTTATACCATTAGTAAAAAAACAAAAACAAATAATCAAAACAGTTGTTTTTTTTTAATTTTTAAATAACTTTCAATGAGAAAAAGTTTTGAAATGTGGTTCATCCTGTAAATTTTGAAAACAAGCACAGCCATGGAAGAAAAATTGAAATCCAAATATAATTTAAATATTTTTTTTTTTATTTCATGTTGGAAATTCAGAGCTGTTACGATTGTTCTACATTTAATTTTTCAACCTAGATTACTTTCTTCGAGAAAATGCCCCATACTGTCTTTTAAATAACAGCGATATTCTTTTTTTTCATTTTTATAATTAAAATGTAAACCAAAATGAATCCCTCTGTCCAACGTGATACAACACGGAGAAACGGTAAATGTAAGAATGAGTAAATTCACGACAGTAATGCTGAAATTCCACAAAAAGTTTTCCAAAATTAAAAAAACATTTCTTGTATAGTACGTGTATTTTTAAATAAAAACCTTTTTTCCCTATGCGCATTATTATTTACAAATACATATTTTTTAAAGAAGAATCTGCAAAAAGTAAAAATTGGCAACAGCGAAGCGCATGAACTGATTGGCTGGAAACACGTCATTGGATTATCATGCGACTATGACGTCACACAAGTTTATGAACATATTGGCTGAAAAAGCGTGTTTGTAGTTATCACGTGACTTTGACGCCACATGAACTTAGCTTATTGTGGGATTAAGATATTTTTCGATATTAAGGTAAGTGACGCAAATTTCGCCGTTTTGGTGAAAATTTTCGAAACTTCTTTTACGTTTTTATTTTATAGCCCATACCATTCAAGATTCCAAAAACACTATTTTTGTTTCTACGATATTTAGAAACAAAGTTATAGTATAATTAATAAACCAGAAATGGAGTTTACAAAACCGGAAGCAGATCTCTACACAAAATATTTAAGATATTAAATTGAAATTTTGAGAACATATTTTATTTAGTTCTATGCGTGCTATGAATTAAAATCTAATGTCTGTATATATTTATGTACTTTATCGCTTTATAAAAAATATCATTAATTGTTTTTAAAAAATCGAGTTTTTGCAAACGATTTGGCATACCTAAAAAACTTTTAAAAGTATTTAAAGTCTTAATTCCTAATACATAAATATGTTTCTATATTTATGTATTGCATAAATATTATTTGAATACATTCATTAGAATTTTGTGTAAAAAAACGTGATTTTGTGCAAAATATGGCATATTTAAAAAACTTTCAAAAGTATTACAAATCTTTTAATTCTAACACATATAAAGATGTTATTCACGTACTGTATAAATATTGTTTGAATACATTTATTAGAATTTTGTATAGCTGCAATTTTTCATCAAAATTGAACTAAAAACGACAATTGTTATAGTCTAACATTCTCCAGAAAACAGCAAAAGGGTTTTAAAAAAAACCCGAATTGGTTAATCATGAAGCTAAAGAGAGCTTGAGCTATAGATATGGCGTGTTTAAAAAATGTATAATTTGTAGAAATTTTTTTAAATGTATTAAAATCTTGAAATGCATTTTCTGAGAAATTATTTCTTTCAATTTTTTGCTTCGCGGTAAAGTTTACTACTGGATTTTCTTTTAAGATAATGAAATGAAATTTTTCCAGAAATGTGTTTTTAGTTTTATCCGTATTATAAACTATAATCTAATTTGTGTACTTATGTATTTTATTGCACTTTGTGAGAAAATAACATTAGCTTTTTTTTGTAAAAAATTGAGTAATCGCATAAAAATTTATATATTTCAAAAACTTTCAAAGGTATTACAAATTTTATAGCTCTAAGCACAGATAATGATGTTATTTATGTACTGTATAAATATTATTCGAACATATTGATTAAAATTTTCAATACAAGGTTTACTGTAACTGCAATTTTTCACTAAAATTTCACTCAAAATTCCCAAGTTTTCCAAAATTTTATATTTTGTGTAAATAATATTTGAATTCCTTGTTTTATGCCCATTAAAAAAAGTTTTTATAAAGTTAAAAACAAACATGTTTTAAAAAAATTGTTCCGACATACCCTAAAAAGTTTTTTGATTCAGTTGGATAGAATTTTGTTGCATTTCGAAAAATAATTGGCATTCAAACATTCAGAATAATTTGCAGTTAACTATAAAAAAAGGCGAAATATAAATACTGTCAGCTGAATGAAAATCGTATAGAATTCACATTACGCTTAGGAATTCCTACGGAAAGGAAACGAGAGTATTGCATTACAGTTGGTCGTTAAATGAATATAATATTAAGCAAGTCCTCTGATAAACAAAATTACGATGTATAAGCGCAATACCACTCAACAGCAATACTTCCTCATTCTCGAAGTAACAAATTACCAGATTATTCAAAACGGAGAAGCAAAAAGGAAGATAAAAAACGCAAGAAATAAAACCTTATATTTCATGTATATAAATTACTTCATTACAAGTATAAACCTAATTTTTAAGATAACTAGAAGGTGCTCGTTAAAATTACAAACAACTTAATATAAATTCAAAAATCTATTGTACAATTTGATGTAGGATAAATAGTTAACATAATTTGAGCCCGAGTTTGTTTTGTTGGCTCTTCGGATTGTTTCAAGAACAGATAAATCTTATTTTCAGCCAAAATCAAAAGCCTAAATCCTGACTGATACCAAGTACGAATCAAACCGGATCTTACCAAGTTCCCATGGTAAGATCCGGTTTGGGGCCCCAAACTTGACTTTGCAGGGGGCCCTAATATTCTCCGTTATGCCACTGGGGTTACTAGAAATATTTTGAAGAATCTATTCCATCCAATTTTTGATTAAGGTATCCGACTACCCCAAAAATGTGAATTTTGCCAAAAATTGGTAATTCTTTTATGGTTTTATTTTAAAGGCCCTCTTATTAGCTTTATAAAAGTACCAAGTTTATTATTTTACGTTCACTGGAACAAAAAGTACAAGTGTTTTAGTAAAAGCAGATGCCATTACTTTAAGCAGGATGTTATACTTTAAAACGCGTTTTACTCGAAATGTGATTTTTCAAAACGATTGCTCAAACGGGACCAGCGATTGCTCAAACAGTTTTGAAAATAATTAACTGAAATTTTTTGTGTATGTTTTGTATAATAGTAGAAGTGTTTTAACCTTCAGATTTATCAATCACTGTTTTATTACATCATTTACAGTCCCTTATTTGAATATATAATCACTTTTTTAAAGCAATTTTATATAACAACTTAGATAAAGTGCTCTTGCTTTTGTAAAAATTGAAATATATCTTATCCTGAAAGTCATTTCAAAAATGAATAACATAGCAACACATCAGAATTGAAAAATTGTTCATAAACCATTGGTACAGAATGAGCCGCGTTTATGTTATATTTTGTAAATTTTTCCTATTTTTTCCATTATAGTAAAAAAATTATTTCTTTTTTTTTCTTATAATTTTAGCATATTTTTCTTAAAAAGTACTAAACAAATCTAAAAATCACAAAAAAATCCTCATAACTCCATTTTTTAAAAAAAAATTTGGTGCAAGCAGTCGGATACCTTAATCGCAAGAGAAATTTTCCGAACTCCTTCCATTATATATATATATATATATAATCAAAACAATCAAAGTCAATTTCTTTATGTATACGGAAAAAATATAGAAAATTGTGTGGGTTTCCAGAACATATATAGATATCCTTTTTCCATGTTATTCAGTAAACTTAATGTGACTACGTTCGGAGCCATGATAAAAAAAAATTAATCAATGAATAAGTTTTGGATCTTTAGTATCAGTTGAAACAGAACGTACACAAAAAAAAATTGTTTTAAGAATATTAACAAAAGAAAAAATTACGTAAATGCAATTTTTCGGCAAAAAAGTGAAGGGGGAAAAAAAGAGTCATTTTCAAAACATTCTCCTTTTATGAAAAATGCTTCCATAATAATATTTTGCCTATATATAACTAGGAATTCTGTGCAGGGGGACTGAGCTACGATTTTTGAAAAATTCTCATTCATAGAGATTGGAATGATAACGGGTGTTGTTAAAATATCTCTATTCTGGCATCTGAAGATATGAATAAATCCACTTCTGTTGTTTCTAAAGTCACCCGATTGACGGCATCAGATCTGGTCTGCGGAATTTATCTTGGCAAAGTGCTAGATTTACGCCTATAATCAGCCGCAGCTTTGAACACCATGCAAGTGACAGTATGTTTTGGCTCTGTTTTATCCTAATTTTGAGGAAGATCACCATGTGGATGGTCAGAGGGCCGTCCGACCTAATTCCCTTTCCGCCCACCTCTCCAAAGGATCTTTGGCTTGATGAATGTTTTCAGTATCCCCATGCTGCACAGGCACTATAGTTTTACAAACATCCTTGCCTTCTCCGGGATTCGAGCCCAGGTTCTATAATGCAACAGACAGCATCACTAACCACTATACCCCTTCTAAATTATGTATCAAAAATGCTAGTTCAGGCTCTGTGCTGAGTTCCTAGATATTTAAATGCATAATATGATTATAGAATCATTTTTCACGAATAAGTGATTAAACATCGCACTATTCTGCTACTTAAGGGCTTTGGCGACTGACCTCGTAATTTTGAACCATGGTCAAGTGAAGACACCTGAGGTGGCACCCCCTCTCCTAACACTTTCACACCTTACCAACCGGGAGGATGTTTGAGCTCTCGACATATTTAACGTGCATCGCTCCCCTACACGGCGGATCTTCAGCGGTACCAGGCTCGAACCCATGACACGTCGGCCACGAGTCCATTACCTTCACCACTAGGCGACCGTGGCCACTCCTTTTTCATGAATTTTTTTTTAAATATTTTTGTTTCCCAATAAAGAATCGCATTTTATTTTTCTAGTAATATTCTTAAAACAATTTCATATTATGATTCAACTGACACTAAATATCAAAAAATTATTCATTTCTACGCTTTTTCAAAATCACAGTTCCAAACGTAGTCACCTCAATTAAAAATGTTAACTTTATACGAATAAAAATTCTAAATTTTACACGCACATCTTTTATTCATTTAAAAACTAACTGGTATACCCGTTCATCGCACGGGCGAATTGAAAAATTAAACAATACGGATTGAAGGATAAAAAAGCTTTTAATTAGTTAATTTTACGTGAATTGCAAATTAAACAACAACAACAAAAAAAGATTTTTCATATCTCAGCTGAACAAAAAATCATTTGTTAAATTTTAAATTTGAAAGTCTAATAGCTGCTTAAAAAAGATTTTTTTTTATAACACCCCCGTAACTCCTTTGTGGGTCGAACACAAAGAAAACACCTTCCTAAGCTGATCTCTTCTCGGTAAAAGTAACACGTTGTTACAAATGTTGTGTAATGAACGTTTAAACTAGTGTAAATAATTTATATCTGGATGTGTAATACGTTATTTTTTCTGTTATATTTATTTTGTATAAAAATTGTAATATTCCCAACGCTGTTCCTTACATTATAATGGCGATTCAATGGGAACATAGCGAAATGTGTTGGCGATAGAGCCAAGTTGGCATCATTTTTGGCAACTTGGCGATGAATTGAACGGTGCAGAAGTTGATTTGCTGTAGCACCACCTGATGGGGCTGCAGAAAAAAGGAGACCACAAAAATACCTTCTCCACAAAAATACATACTAATTTTCATAGTGATTGGTTGAACGGTGTTGGAGTGAAGCGAGGCCATATATACAAACATTTTGATATAGATATAATACATATTTCCCTATTTGAATCTGATATTGTTTACTATTTCATTGGTTTTAATTTTGTTTTCGCGGAACCTTAATTTTTTTTTTCCAAAATAAAAGTAGCCTAAGTTACTCCTTATAGCATCAGCTATTGGCCAGTGAAAGTCCCGTCAAAATCGGTCCAGCCACGTTTCAGAGATTAGCCGGAACAAACAGACTAACAAAAATTTTAAAAATAATTTTTTTCATATAAGTACCGTTTATACTTATAAATGCATTTAGTAAAAAGCTGTTAATTTGAAATTACTTACAGACACTTCAACTTTATTAATTCGTTTATATATAAATAAATTTCCATAGTTAGTTTTTAATTTTTTTTTCACAACTCTTCCCTGATTGTATTATATGATCAAACAGTTTCAACCGTTTTTTCCCCGCTAAACGTTACACTCTAGACACTTAATCCATTTGAAATACATTGCATTTTGCATCACACAGCCAACAGTGAAAGCGAATGGGCGAGCCTCTTTGCTGATAAGATCGAGTGTTTATGCTCATCAATACACCACTTAAGAGGCGATTTGATTTAAGAGACCTGCTGATAGGACCCGACGATTCCAGAACACTTAATATTTAAAAATACATAAAAGTATTATAGTTTTGCTAGATTTCACAAATGATTATTTTATCAAATTGGATGGGATTTCAGTATTAGATTTTACTGAATGTAAAAAAAAGAATTTTTTTTAAAATTCTTTAAAAAACAAAATTAAGGTATCCGACTACTTGCGACAACTTTTTTTAAAAAAAAATGGAGATATGGGGATTTTTTGTGGTTTTTTGATTTGTTTAGTACATTTTAAGAAAAATATGCTAAAATTAAGAAGAGAAAAAGAAATTATTACTAATGGGAAAAAAATGGGTAAAAATTGACAAAAATAACAAACGGGGCCCATTCTGTACCAAAAGTTTATGAACAGATTTTCCAATTTTTCAGTTTTGATGTGTTGCTATGTTATTCATTTTTGAAATGACCATTAGGACAAAAGAAACTTTAATTTTTACAAAAATTAGAGCATATTATATTAGTTATATGAAATTGCTTAAAAAAACAGTGAGTATATTCAATTTTGTTATGAAACAGTGTCAATTTTGTTATGAAACAGTGATTGATAAATCTGAAGGTTAAAACACTTCTATTATGCAAAACATACACAAAAAAATTCAATTAATTATTTTCAAAACTTTTTGAGCAATCGCTGCCCCCCCCCTCCCCCCATGAGTATTTTCAAAAAAACACATTTCGAGTAAAACGCGGTTTAAAGTATGACATCTGCTTTTACTAAAACACTTGTAGATATTGTTCCAGTGAATAGAAAATAATAAACTTGGTATTTTTATAAAGCTAATAAGATTGCCTATAAAATAAAATCATAAAAAAAATGTCAATTTTTGGCAAAATTCACAATTTTAAGGCAGTCGGATACCTAAAAAACTTGCGCAATTCGTAAATTCTAATACAAAACAACGTATGAACATGAATCTATACACATCTGTCTGCATCTGAAGTTGAAAAAAAATTTTTTTTTTGAAATACACGAGTAACCCAGATGAAGTGGGAAAAGGAAATCTTGTTTGTATTTCTTTTATATGACTATTATCTTCCGTTCAAAAAAGCGTATAATAGATTATTCTATTTTTAGTCCATAAAATTTCGTTTCTTGTGGCTGCTTTTTTTTTAATTCCTACTATTAGTTCACACAATCTCCCTAAATATATCTTGTTCAAATTTTTAATCATTAATAAAATACATTTCAAAGCTCTCAATTTAGCTGAAATTTTTTCACACGATTATTTTGGATGACAATATGGTAATTTAATTGCAATTAATAAAAATTGATTCAAACTAATTATTCAGAGTCATGTTGGCATCATTTTTGGTGACATAGTGACCATTTTGGTGACTTGTGTCAAAACTTAAAAAGGTTTTTCTCATTTTAAAGCACTCAATTGAGCTGAAATTTTAGGTACACGATTGTTTTGGGTGTCAATACGAAAATTTAATTATTATTGATAAAAATTAAATCTAATTATTCAAAGAAAGACAGATACAGCCACGTTGACTTCATTTTTAGCAACTTTGATCAAAACTTTAAAATACTTTCCCCCTCACGTTTTAAAGCATTCACACAGTTGGACTGAAATTTTATAGACACGATTATTTTGGACGACAATACGATACTTTAATGATAATTAATAAAAATTAATTGCCACTTAATATTGTGATTCTGTCATATGTATAAACATACTTTTATCAAATAATTACAATATAAGTAACTAAAATAAGATTTCTTTGTTGATCTAAGTAGAAATTGACTTTAAAATTTTTTTTACATTACTTGTTAATACGCCGTATTAACGCAGTTTTACAAAATATGAAATTGAGTGAGAGTGTTGATTAACGTCGCATTTAAAATACGAGGGTTATCGGCGAAAGAACTCGTAATTTTGAATCGCGGTCAAGTGACGACACCTGAGGTGGCAACCCACCCTCCTAAGTTCCACACTATGCCAACACGAGGACTTTGAGCCACGACAGATTTAACGTGCATCGGCCCCCTCTACACGGCGTATCTTCAGTTGAACCAGGACTCCAACCCGTGACACTTCGGCCATGAGTTCGTAACCATAACCACTAGGTTATCACGGTTTAGACCCAGAGTGACGTCTTAAGCCTTCTTGAGGCCCTGGGCACTCATGGAAAAAGTTGGCTCCAACTGCCAGCCTTTTATGTAGACAATATATGGCATACGTTGTCAAATATTCGTGCAAACGGTAACCCGTAAAAAATAAATGTGCGTAAGTCACAGTCTCGCAAAGCCTAATATTACAAGTATAAGCCTACTCGACCGATTGCCGCTATTCGACTAAATGATGGTGCATGATGATAGGCCAAAGCCTAGATACGGTGAACAGACATTACATAAAAATGCAGTCTGGTCACTGTTGCCAGTTGGCATGTAGATCGAAATTCCGAGTTTTCGAAAAATATTTCCGGGCAGTGGCGTAACGTACACCCTCGCATCGCGGAGGGGGGGGCAGGGTTCTAGGGGGCCCAAAGTTGGACTGACGCCAAGTACGTAACCTTTATATATTTTTATACGATCTGGTTTGGAGCCCAAAACCTGACTTTGCACGGGGGGGGGGGCTAATATTCTCGGTTACGCCACTATTTCCACGGGAATCGCATTTTACATTTAAAATAATTCAGATCATAACCTTATTGAGGTCGAATCGAGACGAGGTTCCTCCTAGGTGGAGGACTTGGGCCCGGGCTCAATCGGCCCATGCCTTAAGACATCTTTGCCGAGAATTATGAGGAAGATAACACCTAAAGATTATAGTACACTTTGCGAACTCCCTTGCTTCTGAACGTATTATGAGAGGAATTGTGTATTCAATTGAAACGGAATTTGAACGGCGAGGTTTTGGTTGAGTGAGTGACTGAAGTTTAATAGCGTAAGGGCCAATTTTGGCCAAACTGCGCCAAACACCTGCGGGTTTTTGGTAGAATCGGGAATCGAACTGATAGCTCGCTGTGAACATCACTGACTACAAAATACGATGTTTCAACTCGATGTATTTCATTTCCATATTGTGGATTTTTTCAATGGATCTTCGAATGTAATGAATGGATTTATTTCTAAATTTAACATGTTGAGAGCGCAACTTAAAACTAGTTCCACAAGAATTGAGAAACGATTGAAAATTTATACACAACTAGAACAGAAGCTGCGATGATTTTGTCGCTTCTTCACATTCCGACATTTGGCGGTTGAGAGAATATTTGAAGAGGCGACAAATGTGTCGAGATATGTTTGCACAGGTGCCGACACTTGTATGCCGTTAGCCCGCAGAGTACAGGAAAGCGACACGCGGTCGAGATGGTATTTTAATGTTCGCATTTCAGTGAATATTATTTTAATGGTTTAAATAAAAAACACATTGAAGCATAGAGTTCGCCATTTACCTTTGGGTGATTAATCTCAATTATGATAGACAAGAGAAGCTTGAAAAAGTTTATTGATATTCATTAATTTTTAAAGAAAAATATGCAACATTGGTCGGCATAGGAACTTCTGATGGTTTCTGAACAAACATATGTACATGAGACGTTCACAATGTATCCTTATTTTTCCGTACAAACAATTGAAGCGTATTACGTGTTCCTGACTGGAGGCGAGTAAGACATTTATGAACACGCATAAATTTCGATAGCAGACAGCCTTTGATTAAAAAAGCATAGCTAATGCTCGTGTTTTTCCCCTGTAAAACTAAAGGAACATCTTAAGCTACTATATTCCATCCAAATTTGATTAAAGCTTGGTTCTAACATGTAAAAATCTTTTGCAAGATTCGACAAGCCTTCGAGAATGGTACTATGAGCAGTTCCACGTGTGAAGGGGTGGTAAATCCACAAAGATAGTTGGACAGCGAATTGCGCATCGGCAGGCCCTCGACAAGACGAAATGTCAAGGTTACCAAGTAAGGGCTTCGGTTTTACCGTATCGTTGAAAGTATCCGCGAACTTATGAACGACGTACATTCGAATTTGACCGATAACTTGTGAATGGAGATCGTGTGCGCAGAATTCATGTCAAAGCTCCATTTGCACCTACCCATTCCACAAATCCGATTCGGAAGTTCTTGGCTAAAAAGAGCATTCCCGATATTTGTCTCACTCCCTACTCTCCTGACTTGGCTATAAGTGATTTGTTTCAATTTTCCTATTCTTATTAATGTCCCTGTAAGGGACCTGATTTGAATCCAGACAAGAGATTATCCAGGAAACGACGGTCCACTTGAATAGCATTCTAAGCAACTGCTTCCAAAAACAAAACCCTCTTCTACCTCTCTATATATACACTTTGCTTTTCTACTCGAGTAGAATTATTCAAAAAGAGTACATTGCAAAATTCCTTCTTTGATTCCAGAAATATGCTGGACAAATTATAAACCGGGCGATATACTAGGTTACTTTGAACAAATATGTAAGTATATAAAACTTTTATTCTCAGTGGCGTAACGGAAAATATTAGTCCCCCCCCCCTGCAAAGGCATTTTTTGGGCCCCAAGCCTGAACTTACAAAGGATTGCAAAATCATATTATATAGGCTTTTGGTCCCCTAGAATCCTACCCTCCTCCCGCGATGCGGGGATGTACGTTGGGCCTTGTTTATTCTTCAGTTATAATCTTTTGATAAAGTTTTTCGCCGGGGAATATGATAGGTCCTTTAATGATATCCGGACTCAAACCCAGGGCTCGTTTGCCAATTTTGATTTAGTTTGTTAGCTATGGGCAACGAACCTTATTATGAACCTCAATCAAGTTACGAGGACACCCGAACTCGCAACCTCTCTCCAAACTGCCACACAATACAAACGGGAGGATTTTGAGCCTCGATATATAGATTAAACGTACATCGACTCCTTCTGCACATTGGCACTAAGGTTCACACTCATGGTCATGAACTCGTTGGCGGCATGTCATAACCCCTAGGCTACCGCGGTTGCATTTTGAATCAGGGTTTTTGAGGATGTAAACTCAGATGAAAAGTAATGCTGTGCTAATCATTTTTCCCTCGTAATTTTACTGATCAACAATTCTGATATTCTCTTTTCGATTTCTTTTTTTTTTCTTGCATTTTTATGTTTAGAAAACAATTGTTAATGAGTTAATGTAATCGAGAGATTAAAACGTGTCGAGTAGAAGATTTGGAAACATCAAATTCAGAAAACCTCATTTAACACTGATTCCTTTTAACTCAAACATTTGAGCGGATTATAAGGTATTTGAAATTTGGCTTATTTTAAGAGGGAAAATGTATCACGTGAAAAAAAAGGCGATATCCAAGGTGAGAATACTTCTCTGAAAGTTAATTAACAATTAAAATTACATTATTTATAATTCCATCTGAGCAATTAACATAAATTTTATCAAACTACGATGAAAATTGGGGGGGGGGATTCTGTCTTTTTAGATGATTTATACCATTCCTAACTACGAAACTTATAACTTAAATTACCTCAAATGTATAAATATAGTGAAGCCTCTACTACTACTATGGCAACTAGCATTTTCTAAAATATGTAACACACGTTCTACAACAAGTTCTAACCGGATTATTTAATATCGGAAAATAAAACTACTCACACGTATAAAAACCGATATTTTATTACTATTATAAAACTCGAAATTCTAAAATTGTGTGGCACACATTTTCCCCAATGCACTCAAGTTATACTGCGGCTTTATTTTTGCGAACGAACATCAAAATGTATGTAATGTCAGTCAATCAAATGTGGTTAGTCCGATAGATTTGTTTGGAAGGAAGAAACATGAGTTAAATTAAATTAACGCCGTTAACTCCAGAAAGTATTTCGCGATATTTTAATCCGATATTTTATCCACAAGACATCCTCGCGTGATTTTTTCCCCTCTTAGTTTAAATTAGCACTAAAACAGCATAATTGTCGTTTGTAATAATTTTAAGCAATTGCCTGACTTCTACACTACATAACGATTTCTAAAAATCTTGTAGTTTAGAGCAATTTAAAATAACTTTAACACTATTCTTCACACGCACTTTTTCGGCTGTTTCATTTAAGGTATCCGACTACTTGCGACAAATTTTTTTTTAAAAATGGAGCTATGAGATTTTTGTTGTTTTTTAGATTTGTTTAGTACATTTTATGAAAAATATGCTAAAATTAAGAAGAGAAAAATTATTACTACTAAAATGGAGAAAAATTTACAAAAAATAACAAAACGCTGGCCAAACTATACCAAAAGTTTATGAACAAATTTTCAATTTTAATGTATTGTTATGCCTTTTTGAAAATGACCTTCAGGATAAGAGATATTTTAATTTTTACAAAAAGTAGAGCCATTTTTTTCTTAGTTATTGTATAAAATTGTTTTAAAAAAAACAGTGATTGTATTCTCATAAGGGACTGTAAGTTTTGTTATAAAACAGTGATTGATAAATCTGAAGGTAAAAACACTTCTATTATACAGAACGTACACCCCAAAAAATATCACACAGTTAATAATTTTCAAAACTTTTTTAGCAATCGCTGGCTCCTTGAACATTTAAAAAAAAAACACATTTCGAGTAAAACGCGTTTGAAAGTATGACATCTTGCTCAAAGTAGTGGCATCTGCTTTTACTAAAACACTTGTAGTTTTTGTTCTAGTGAACGGAAAATCATAAACTTGGTATTTTTATAAATCTAATAATATGGGCTATAAAATAAAACCAAAAAATATCAATTTTTGGCAAAATTCGCAATTTTAGGGTAGTCTGATACCTTAAATGATATTCATAATATGACTCTCCAGCAGATTCGTTAAATATTATGCAATATATTCAGTTCTATTTTACGAATAATCGTTTCTTGTATTTTACTTGAATGATGTATAGTAAATAAAACTAGCACCAATATAACAATTAGGATTCAAATTAACGACACGATTTCGCCAACAGAATCGAGCAGTCTACGGCGTTTTTAATGTAACCCCTTGATAACGTGCAATTATTGGATATTACGGAACGTTTATGAACACAAAAACCTCAATTGTATACATTTTCGATCGAAAATTTCACAAGTTTTAACACAGATACAGCGTCCACGAAAGATTGGAAGAGTAGAACACAGCATAGGGAAGCATCATCGTGGATGCACGCGGATTATTTGAGGGTGTGCCAAAATGTTTGTCTCTGCATTTCTCTGCTAAAACTTACCAAGGAAAAAACTATTTTTTTTTAATTATTTTCTTTACGAAGTCGTTGACTCTTCTCTGCACGTTTTTTTTTCTAGCTTCCTTAATGCTGCGCCACTGTTACACATTGTAAGCAATACATTACAGTAACGCGATTGTATGAAAAGCAATTAATTAGTAACTAATGCTCTAGTAATTCTTTTTCTTTGGAGAAAAAGAGCTATAATGTTTTAAAATGTCACACAAAAATGGATGAGAGTAACAAATTAAATGAAAAGTTTACCTAAGTAAATCCAATGTCGTTGTGCTGAAGGTTTACTTGAATGATTACTTCAATATGATTTCATTGGACTACGCATGTCAACACTTATTGGACTGATTTAAATCAAGGCTCTAGAACATAGGTTTTCAACGTGGGCGATAACACCTTGTGGGCGTTTGAGGCTTTGAGGGGGACGTTGGGATGGCACGGAGGGGTTTGGGCAGCTTAACCAAAAAAAAACTAAACTAAAAAAAACACGCTGATTATGTACTAACAAAAGTAAAGTTTACTACTGTTTACCTTATGTTGATTGTATGTATTTAAATCATTCCTATATCACATGCACGAAAATTCACATATTTCGGTAGTACGGGAAGTGGATGAAAAACAAAGATTTTATTACATTCAGACGTACATTAAATTGAATGATATAGTGCATTTTAATTTCTGTAGTGCACGTGGTGTCTTTGTCTGTGAACAGTAGGAAACAGGTTTCGTCCACTGCATTTCATTACGTATATTATCCAAGAAACATAAATATGTTAACCAGGAATTGACTAGTGATTGTTTAAAGGCTGAAACCGTCAATTTATATTTTGAAAGCAATAGTTTATTATGAATTACTTCGTATCATCAAAACCCCTGCCTGTCTTTATAACAGGTAATCTAAAAATCTTTTATTCCACTCTTTTAAATGAAGAAGAAATTCAGTAGCGTTTCAATTCCAAAAATATCTTACCTATGACTAAAATATATAATATTATATATTAGTATAGATTACACATTTAAATATATTTGTGGCAATAGATATTTTAGATTCGCAAGTAAAAAAAACTGGGACTTTAGAAAAAAATGAAATTAAAAAAATATATTATTTTAGTAATAGGATACTTTCTAAAACTTAACTCTTGTTTTCACCATGTATTATGTACACTCTTATTTCTCTAGAGTAGGAGGGGGCTGTATAGAAATATTCACTAGAAAAGGGGGCGATATCGAAATATTTATTAGAAAAGGGGGCACCAGTTAAAAAAAGGTTGGGTTGCTCTACAATATACAAGACAAACTCGCAGTCCACAGGGAATTTCTGTATGGCCCAGCGAGCTTATGTAACAAATATTTTACAAAATTAATGTAGCATAATTCAAAATTATACATAATAATTGAAAAAGAACCAGATTATTTTCTAAGGGAATAACATTAGTTGTATTGAGTGGATGCACAATTTCCCCCAAATTTCCCCAGTTTCCCCGAATTACGAATGTGGGGAATTTTCAGATAGTTATCTTTGGTGCGACTATACAGTTTCGTGGGGCATGCTGTGGTCACGTTGAACATAAATGATGAATAAATTTTTTTAAAGAAAGCGAGCGGGGTTGTAGGGTTAATATAAGAGGGATTTAAATCCACAGTTGGATTCAGTGGCGTAACGTACACCCCCGCATTGCGGGAGGTTCAGGATTCTAGGGAGCCTAAGGCCTATGTTATGTGATGGTTTTGCAATCCTCTGTAATATCCAGCTTGGGGCCCAAACCCTTATTTTGCAGGGGGACCCTAATATTCTTCGTTACGCCATTGCTTAGATATTATTCCAACCTATACACTTCGAAATTGTGATGAAGTTGAAGTCACATGACCAAGACATTCGACCATACAAAATTTTAACTTCCGCACAGTGGCGTAACGTACACCCCCGCATTACGGGGGGGGGCAGGAAATCTAGGGATCCAAAACTTGACTGACACCAAGTACATATTTGGGCTTGGGGCCCAAAACCTGAGTTTGCAGGGGGGGGGAGCTAATATTCTCCGTTACCGCCACTGCTTCTACACCAATGACTTGGTCTCGTGCATCACTGATTGCGAAGATTGCAAGCTTAACCTTTGAGATGCACATTAAGTACTCAATATTGAGTTCTAGATCTCAACGGAAATGAGCTTTTTTTTTTGTCAATTACGACTGGTATTTCAAAATCTCCAAAAAATATATTCCTCTTGTTTATTCATTACTAAAATCAAACTCACTTTTAATTATTTTTTTTATCAGGAGATTTGTTGATTCACCGCAGATTATCTCAGAGATGACGGACATTTTACATCAATCGACTTATCGCAACACGAACCCTTGTTGCATGCAAGTTTAATGTTTCTTTACGACACGTGTATCCGTATTTTTTTTATTGCTTCTAGATGCTCCGATAATTCGGATGCGTGTTTATAGGTCATGAGAATTTGCAACATTCGTACTTTAATGCTTTCAAACGAGTTACACCAGTTTCGTCACTATTTTGCATTTTTTCAAAATTCTTACTAACAAATAATTTTGATCGTAACCAAGAGTAACAAAATTATTTTATTGGATATCTAACACTGATCCGATTTCTGAACACTAAATGCAGCTTATCCTCGTATATTATATACAGTAAAATTCGCTTAACGTAAAAATGCTAGAGACGAAATATCGGTTAACACGAAGCTTAACAACTCAACGATCCCCGACAAACAACTGGTTTTTTAACATTTTCCCCCGAAACACGAAACAAAAATCGCTTAACCACGTAAAGATATTTTTTCTGGGAGTGAACAAAATACGGAAAAACCAGCCACGCAGGCGAGATTTAAGGGGGTTCTGAAACGAAAGAAGTGGTTTTACATGTTTCGCAGAAAGGAAGCTAACTTGGCTTTGAAATACCTTCGAAACAGCCTGCGGCTCGAGCCAATTTTGTTTATAAGCTACTTTCACCATCCATCCCAACAAACGCCACACAAAAACGTCCGAAATGAGGAACATGAAAAAAATATAAGCGCAGTTATTTGGACGCACATTCCGTTGGTGAAGCGAATGAGTGAATATTAACGTCCCACTGTTCAGCTACACGAGGGCTTTTGGGGACGGTTCGCGTAATTTTGAATCAGGGTCAAGTGACGCGGACGACACCCGGGCTGGCACCCCCTCTCCTAACTACCACACCACACCACACCAACGGGAGGACGTTTGAGCTCTCGACAGATTTTACGTGCATCGCTTCCCTACAAGACGGGTCTTCAGTGGTACTGGGATCGAACTCATGAGATGCTAGACACGATCCGATGCCTAGACCACTTGGCTACCGCGGCCACATTCCGTTGGTGAAATGAATAACAACAGGGACGACATCGAAAAATGTGTGGACAATTTGATACTAAAAAAGACAATGCAAAGTAAAATATCAGATTTTCCCAAAACTCAATAAATGTTTTGTTTTTCAAATAATTTGAAAAGTTTGTATCAAATTTCATTAAGCTCTTGTAAATGACTTTGTTTCCTTGATTTCTTTTATTAAATACATGTATGCATAAACACATAGCTATGAATAAAATGTACTCTAACAAACAATTTTGTTGAATAAAAGTATCTTTTGAAAACCTATATCAAATGATTGACTGATTATTTATTAACATTAAACGTTAAAATTAACACGGGGGCTGTTGGAGACAGAGTGCGTAGATTTGAATCACAGTCAGGTGACGAGAACCCGAGCTGATTCCCTACTAGAATTTTTTTTAATCAACGTCATACTGTGAAGAAACATAAGGGCGATTGGTGACCGACCTCGTAATTTTGAACCACGGTTAAGTGCCGAGGGCGGCACTCACGACCCTCTGGAGCCTTCCTTTCCGAACTACCACACCATACCGAGGGGAGTACTTTTAGCCACGACAGAACAGTCTCTCAAAAAAATGGCGGATCTTAAGAGACACTAGATTTCAAATTTGGGACCACCCTGTCAGGGTGAGTGAGTGAATGTTAGCGTTGCACTATTCAACTACTCGAGGACTTTTGGCGACGGAACTCGCAATTTTGAACTGCGGTCAAGTGACGAGGACGAGACATGAGTAGGCACCCCCTCTCCTAACTAAACACCAACGGGAGAACGTTTGAGCCTCGACATGTTTAACGTGAATCGGTCCCTTCTGCACATTGTGGATTTTCAGCGGTATTAGGCTCGGCCTTATGACACGCCGGCTGTGAGTCTGTTACCTTGACCCCTAGGTTACCGCCGTTCTCAGGGCGGATCTTCAGAGGTACTAGATTTCAAAATTTTGGACACGCCGGCCACGAGTTCTCGACCTTGACCACATAGCTATCCTGGACACCACACACATGAGGAAGGGGCAAGGGAGTGAGTGAGTGAATATTAACGTCGCCCTTTTCAGCAACACGAGGGCTTTTGGTGACGGTTCGCGTAATTTTGAGCCATGGTCAAGTGACGCGGACGACACCTGAGCTGGCACCCCCTCTTGCAACTACCACACCAACGGGAGGAAGTTTGAGCTCTTGACAGATTTAGCGTGCATCGCACCCCTACACAGCGGGTCTTCAGTGGTACTGGGATCGAGCTCATGACACGCTAGCCATGGAGGAAGGGGCAAAAAAAAGCTCCCTTTTTACAAGAGCTGTACGTAAGGTTCTAGAGGAAACAGAAAGGGGTTTTCTTTAAAAAAAAATTTTAAACTCATGAGTAAAGAGTGTGCATAAATTTCTTCAATCGACAAAATTTCCAGTTCTGAACAGAAATTAAAACAGTGAAAATAATACAATTTTTAAAGTGCCAAAATAAGATTAAAAGTAAAAAATTTTCAAATTGGAATAGAGAGAGAAATAACACTTCAGAAAGTAATGTATATTTAAGGGGAATTTATGAAAGTTTCTTCAATGTGACCCCCGACATAATTCCAACAAAATTTGTACCATCACATATAAATTACCTAATATAGGTTATAAATTCGTCCATTTCTTAAATTCATTTGCGTCAAGATTTTCCTTCTCATCAAAACGTCGCATCTCACAAATGTGTATGCACTAGTATGTCATGGGTAGACTTCATTGGCGAGTATGCCGACCTCATAAAACTCTATTAAATGCATCCTAATTATGAAATTTTATGGAACAAAAACATTCAGAAAATTAAGGTTGGAATCTTAAAAATCTCAATGCAACATTCCGAAATCGTGTTCCGTATTGTAGGAATGCAACACTTCTTCGGAAAGGAGGAAAAAAAGGGAGCAGAGTTGGTGCAAGGAATGTGCGTAATTGACAAGCGGATGCATAAAGTGTTGTGCTATGACAGGACGGACAGTCTTACGTTATCGTGCGAGTCTAAATAAAAAAAACAAGCACGTGTATCTTTTGGAGAAAGGACAAAAATGACGTCATGCGGGGAAATTCATAAGTCCGAGAAGCGGATCATATCGTTAGGTTTCATTAGATTTGATTAGTTTTAATTTAATCAACATAACTCAGAATTAGATCAATTTGGATTCAAATTTTTTATTGCCAGAGAATATTATGTATTTCTTTTAATTTAGATTAATTCACGCCACTCTGAAGCTCTACACGAGTCATTAGTGACAGATCTTGTAATTCTAAGCAGGGACGTCTCTTAAGGCTCTTTGAGGCCCAGAGAAATCTTGAGATTTTTCGAGGGCCTGGCCCCTATGCGAAAGGAAGCCCTACCTGAGATATTTCAATGTAGATGGCATGCATTTTGTCAAATACTCTTTCAAATGGTAATTTGAAACAAATATGCACGACTCACAATCTCAAAAACCTAAAATCAATTCGGGTCGACCGATGGCCGAATTTCGACTAAGTTAAGTGGAATGATTGTTTATGGTATTAGGCATGGCAGGACAACGGTCGTCACATAACAGTCTTACCACTTTTGCCAGTTGACATGCAGCTGGAAATTCCTTGTTTTTCGGAGAATATGTACGGTAATAATATTTGACCATTAAAATTATCCGGATCATGATCTAAAGAGAGAGTCGAGAAAGAAACGAGTCCCTCACTGAGGAAGAGGCCCCGGGGTTCTTCCTCAGTCGGCCCATGCCTTAAGACGTCCTTGATTCTGAGTAAGAGTCAAGTGAAGAAAAATCTGGTAAAACACTCCGTGAAAATAAAGTATAGGGTGCATGCAGGGACGGCTTGAGATATGGAAGGGGGCCTTGGCTAATCCTCAAAAAGATCATTATCTGAATAATTTTAATCGTCAAGCGTAGTTCAAGGAGCCGTGCCGATTTATCCATTAGGCGCTAGGGGCGCTCGCCCAGGGTAATGTCTTCAGCAATGCTAGGCTCGAACTCATGAGACGCCGGCCACGAGGCCATTACCTTGAATACTAGGCTACTGCGGCCCCGCTGTTTGTGACTGACCTCGTAATTTCGAATTATGATGAAGTGACGAGGATGACCTCTGCACTGGCACCTCCTCTCCTAACTTACCCAACGCACCATCGGGAGGACGTTTGAGTCAAAACAGATTTAACGTGTAAGGGCCTCCTCTACACGGTGGGTCTTCTAGGCAACCGTGGCCACATAAAGGGTATGGGAGCTGAATATACGAAGTCAAAATAGGAAGATAAGTTTATATGATATTTAATTTAGGAATATAGCAATCGGTAAAATTATCCTACTATATTCATCGGTAAAAATACTTGTTTTGGTAAAACAATGTCATACAAAACTCATTTAATAGTTTTTTTTTTTCAATGGGGCTGCGCATTGGTATTTTAAACCTTTGCAGACCTAGTACATTCTGCAGGAGCTGGTACCACTTTTTAGCGCTGCACCATATAGGCGATACAACAGCAAGCAATTTTGATGCCCAGTTTCCTCCACAGAGGGAGGCACCTGAGCTCTTGGCGATGCGAACAATCATTTAGTAGTAACTTTATGATTGAATTTTTTTATATCGCACTTAAAGCAACACGAATTTCGCAATTTTTAACTGCGATCACAAATGACAAGAAAGACATCTGGAACCGGCACTATATTATCCTAATCTCCACACACCACGCTAACGAGAGAGCTTTGAACGTTTTTCTAGGAATTCTATAGGAACTGTTTTCATCCGAGGACCAACACTTTTTTGGAAGATAATATGGAATTTACGTGAAGCAGCTCTATCATTTCTCAAAATAAAATATGGTGAAATCGAGATTCAAAGTCATGGTCCATGTTCAATATTATGAAAACACAAGAAATCTATTAAGTTTTTCAATTTAAGTACAATCGCTGATAATGTTATTTAAATTCTGTTTTAATGTAGATTTAATCTTGAAGTGCTTTATAGTATATTTAGTAAAAAAAATTGTAAAATATAATGAAATTAATAAAATTACTCTATTACCGTGCTAAATTTGAAATAAAATTTTTAAAAATGACATTTTTTCTATTTAAGGATTTTTTGACACAATTTAAAAATTAATTAGTACAAATTGTACAGAAAAAAATTCGTAGAAAAAGAAACATTCACAAGAATTTTAAACATGAAATATTCCCAACGTAATCAAAGTGATCAGAGCAATTTAGCAGGATTCCCCCCCCCCCTTTCACAACACAACAAAAAAACTCACAATACAATATTTAGTTGAAACTCAACACCCCAAAGCACATTCCAAACGGGAGAACGTCATGAAGTTATGAAACATTTTTACAGTTGAAAATAGATGCAACATGCTTTGTGGAAGAAGTGTTTTGCGAATCGATCGACCGGAAACACTACGGAAGTATTTTTCGATACAGTTTCCGTTATGCGTACAGAAGATATCGACTTTGGAAGATAATACAATCCTTTGGTACACTTACTTGATGTCCTCGATTTCCGTTCCTTGGAAATCAGCGACGCATATGATACGAATTATATATGATACACGAATATATTATAAAACATGAATTATTAACGAATTTTTAGAAAAAATCTTAATATCTGTTGACTAATTAACGTGAAACATAGAAACACTAAGGTTATTGACAACAAATCCTCCAATTTTGAGCTAGTGAGTGAATATTAACGTCGCACTATTCAGCTTTTCGAGGACTTTTGGCGATGGACCTCGTGATTTTGAACCACGGTCAAGTGACGAGACGACGCCTGAGCTGGCACCCCCTCTCCTAACTTCCACACCCCACCAACGGGAGGACGTTTGAGCCTCATCATTAACGTGCATCGCTCCCCTATACAGTGGGTCTTCAGTGGTATTGGGCTCGAACTCATGACACGCAAGCCACGAGTCCGCTACCTTGACTAGTAGGCTACCGCGGCCCTGACGAGGGCCAATTACAAAGAAATGACTGGACAAGGGGTGGCCAACTCGCGACATTAATGCCACAGTGTGGCACAGCTTTGAACAAGTGGCACGCGAAGACTAATATTTTTTTATTGCAAGGGATCCGAATTATATTGAATTTTGGAAAGTTGTACCATACATACACACACAACAAGCTATTTTTCATATTTACACGATTTGAATATCAAAAAAATGTTGTAGGTTTCAATCAACATGTTTGTGAACAAATGTTTTCTATTATGAACATAATAAATTCAAAATTATCCGATACATACCTAGAACAACCTAATTTTGTTAGCATCTTCGAGAACTTATCGTAAGACTTGGTAAAAAAAACTGCAAATTCAAAAAATACATTAAGCAAGTACGGATTGTTCAATAATTATTTAGAATTAAATGTTTCAAGTTACTCATTTTCATTTTATACCGAAGCGAACTCATTAAACCAGTAAAAAGTTTATTAACACTTAAAACTTGAAAAAGTTTGTCTTTAGTTTTATTTATCTTATTTCTAAATTTCCACTAATTAGATTTGCGTAAAAATTGCATAATAAGTCAAAAGTAAAATTTTTTTAACTTTTCACATTCTTTTGTTTGTTGGAAAAGTTGGAAGTGGCACGCATAATTTTTTTTATTTTTTATTAGAGAGATAGCACTCTTCTCAAAAAGGTTGGTCACCTTTGGACTAGACCATTGACTAGAAACATCCACATCTTGTTACGCAAGGTGTTTGTTTTGAATTAACAGTACGATAGAAACATGCAATGAGCTATTGGCAACGGACTTCATTTTGAACCAATGTCAAAGCATGTGGATTCTCTAGTGTATTAATTTTTTTTATTTGGTCGAACATCAAATATTGTTTTGCTCAAGCACTGGTAATCCGAAACATTCTTTTTTTGAGTCAAGTAAACTTGTTTATAATTAGTTTTAGTGAAGTTGAACCCTCCAAGAGATTAACTATTGGAAAGAAGAATAACTTTTAATCGCATTTAATAGGGAGGATGACAAAATGTGCCCCAAAAGGTTCCTATCCTATGCTCACATGACGATTTAAGAGTCTCAGTTTGAGTTGAACACCATATTTTCCAACAAGACTATCTTTGGTGGAATCAAAGCTTAAGCCTACAATCCGCCGGTTTCAAAAACCTTCTCTATCTCTGATAACAGAGGACCCTATAAATTAATGATTTTTGTTCAGTAAAAAGCATTCGAAGAAAAAAACTTGCTTGGATAGTTTTTTTTTAAAAGAAAGATACATTTCAACATTGCAATAAATTGATAAGCTTAGAAAAATACTTCTAAATCATATATTTTTTGAGATTTTTATATTTCCGATACAAAAATCTTGATTTATATGTCCTTGTAGAATTTATTACTTTTCATAAATTTTCTTTAAAAAAATACTGCTCTATCAGATATAATTTGGAAATCAAATTTATATTTATTATCAAATTTTGCTATTAAATACATAAAATTATTCTTAAAAAATCATAAAAGTATTAACGATTATAAAATTTCTAAGAATTGGAGAGCTAAATTACCTCGAAAGATTTTATTACATTAAACGTACAAACCCATTCGAGCATCTATAACTGAAAATATCGTTCAAGGGCAAAAGGTCATTTAAAGACAAAGTGAAAATAAATCCATGAAATATATTTTTTGAACTACTTAACGTTCTGATATTTCTTTGTCCTTTTTTTGATACAGAAAATATTATATTCCACAAACTTCAAATCAATTCTAATTATTTTCGCTGCTGTATCAACAAATGAATCTCGTAAAAGCTACTCTGGATTAGAACGTTGTTGCCAGATACCATTTGGTAACTTGCCATTTTATTTGGTTTGATTTTTCATTGAGTAAAGTCTTTGAAGATAGTAAATATTTTTTGCGCCATTTTATTCTTTCAGGTGAGTTGATTTTTTTCGAATGATAAGTATAAAAATTTTCATCGATTTGGAAAGAATTTTTTTTAGTGTTAAGTTTTAGGAATGAAACTACAGTTCCAGAGAAAAAAATTAAAAATATAATTAAATTTTTTACACTTTAAGAAAAGCATAGAACTTTGAAATTGAAAGTAATATAAAAAATTGAATATTTTTATTTTCGAATCTTCAATTCTTAATTATTATATATATATATATAAACATGAATTCAAAAAACAAATGGAATAGTTTTAATTTGTTTGGAATATTTTAATCCATGCTAAAGATTTGCATAAAAAAATAAGCATTAAAATCCACTTGTAGTAAAATATTAAATGGATGCGGGACAAAAAAAAAATCAAATTTTTGTTCTAACTTAAGCAAAAATTGAACTTAGTTTTTATGATGTTCTTGTAAAATATACAAATTTTTGTAAGAAAATATTCATGCATTTTAAATTAAGATTTTTTCACCTTTTCAAGAATATTCAAATAGTTTCTTGTAATTTAAAAACTGTTTTGTCAAAATCTTTAATTTAAGCGAATAATAAAGAATTTTACACACGAGTTTCTTTTTAAATTTTTAAAAGAAAACAAATCTCGCTTTGTAGTGTAACTTTTTTTACCTGAAAAGAATTCAGAATACATTGCCAGTAGGAAAATTTCAAAGCGAATGAATTTAAGGCTTATTTATGCTTTTTTTAAAAAGAAATAAATATTTAAAAACAATGACTCTTAAATAAAATTTCAATAGAAAGGAATACTTGGAATGTACAATAAAATAAGTTTCACACTAAAACGCTGAAGATAATATAATACAATAATCCCCACAAGCTATGTATTTTCAGGCATTTTTTTAACACGAACCGAAAATCGCTTAACACGAAAATATTTCCCTTATGGGAATGAAGAAAATACAGAAAGAACAAGCAGGATTGGGCTGTCATATTACATTACCCGAAGAATTCATTGTAGTAGATAATGAGTGCACAGCCCCAGTTATGACAGACAGACATTTTGGAATTTGTTCTAAGCTCAAAAAATATCACAGAGGCAGATTCCGACTATAAAAATGAAATGAATAATGCAGCTCCTGTTCCCACATCCTCTGAAATGAGGAAAATCATGAAAAGTTATTTAGTCGCTCATTCTAATGGTGAAATGAATCACAAAATGGACGATATGGAGCAATTTGATGCTAAAAAAATCAATGCAAAGAAAAATATCAGGACTTTCCAAAAGCTCAATAAATGTTTGTTTTTTTTTCAAAAAATTGAAACATTTTATATTAAATTTCTTGTGAATGTTTTTGTTTCATTCCTTTTTTAATACAAACATTCATATATACATATCCATGAAAAGAAAATAAACTTTAATGAACTTAATTTTTTGATACATTTTTTTTTTGCAATATTGTTTAACATGAAATTCTTTTAACCCGAAAAAATACTTCTTTCCCTTCAGTTTCGTGTTAAGCGATTTTCACTGTATTATAAATCATTGAAAAAAATGAAAGCAAATAAAAAGCCATTAAAAAGTCCCTTAAAATAAAACAGATGTCTGAAAAGAAGGGTTACCTTATGCCACAGATAGAACAATCCTGATAGAATTTGAATAAAAAACATTTCATAAATTTAGGTCTTTAATAGTTAGTGGGGCGGGTTCTTAAAACCTTTTTTTTAAATAAAAAAAAGCCAGTTCACATGTTTTTAATTATTATAACTTCAATTATCTTACTTCAGCTCATTTACCACTATTCAGTGGCACCAGGACTCGAACCCACGACCCACCGGCCACGAGTTCATAACCGTAACCACTAGGCTACCGTGGCCACCAAATTAAAGTTTGAATCAATGCTCCATGTTATAACAAAAAAAGTCGTATAGGGATTAACATTCAAGCAATTTCATTGATCCAGAGAGAAAAAAATGGTAAAATCAGGGCACAAAACCGTAGTCCATTAACTGTGAAGACTGCAACATAGGATGAAATTTTCTTAGTATTTTATTTGAAATCAACACGTTTGTGTCTAGGGTTCCGATTTGGTACTAAAAGTTTATTTAAAATTTCAATACAAATATGCAGTAATTAAAAAAACACTTTGATTTCCTTGAAACACAAAAAACCAAAAATTTAAGAATTGATTACTTATTTTTTTTTAAGATTCAGCAATCAAGATTAAGAAATTTATTTCTTCCGTAGAATATCGTTAATATTTCCAGTTTCCGGTTGCTACCCCACACTAGATAGAAATCAATATACCCTCCCCCGAAAAAAAACAATCAATAATAAATAACCCTATTCGGTCAGGATATTTGCATCTATACATAAATAGAAGCAAACTGGAAAAAAAAATTAGGAAAAAAAAAACAACCGAAGACTGTCTAGTAAATTTTTAAATTGTGTGAATAAGGGGGAAAAATTACGAAATAAAATAGTTTTGACTTACTAGGATCGTAGAGGAACCAGACCATCAAAGATTATAAGTCAGCCTCAGACTTCAACCACTAACCTTTCTTAATACTTCAAGGTCAGTCTTCTTAAGGCGGATTAAATACAATCTCATTACAAATACCTTACGGCGCAAAAATATATACATAGTATTTGGACTGAATACATTTTATAGTCATATTTGCAGACAACCTAGTCGAAAAGGTGTTTTAGGACTAAATAATTTCTTAGAAACAAATTGGATATTTTTCTGCAGATTACATTTGAAAAAATTAATTGGGGGAAATAAATATTTTCGCAAGACGAGGCGATATCGAATCTTTAGTTACAAGTGAATAAGATAGATTGATATAAAACTTATACCTTATTTCAGTGGCTCTTAAACTTTCGATCGCCGCGGCCACTCTTTGTGTGTCAGCCTGCCATTGCACCCCCGCCCCCAAGATTTTGAACAGCCCTCCCTGATTCCCAACACATGACTAAATTATTCAAATGTTCTTTCATAGTCCTAAGACTACCACTTTTATATACTCTTTTTTCCCCTTTAAGAAAACAGTAAACATCTAGTTAAAAGTCTCATTTAAACTGAATTAATATTCTTGGATCGAAATACATGTTCCAGTAGAGTTGTTTTCATTGGAGGCAATATAGTGAGCTAGTCTAGAATCAGTGGCGTAACGTACACTCCCACATTGCGGGGGTAGGGTGTCCCTAGGACTGTAGTGGGCCCAAAGCGAAGTACGTATTTGGGCTTGGGGCAACAAACCCCGAGTTTGCAGGGGACCCAAATATTCTCCGTTACGCCACTGTCTAGGATAGTACACCTTTCAATTTTCTAGGATCAGTGGCGTAATGTACACCCCCGCAATGCGGGGGTAGGGGGTCCCTAGGACTGTAGTGGGCCCAAGGCTAAGTACGTATTTGGGCTTGGGGCGTGAGTGAGTGAATATTAACGTCGCACTGTCTTAGCAACACGAAGGCTTTTGGCGACGGTCCGCCTAATTTTGAACCATGGTCAAGTGACGCGGACGACACCTGAGCTGGCACCTCCCTCTCCTAACTACCACACCACACCAACGGGAGGACGTTTGAACTCTTGACAGATTTTACGTGCATCGCTCTCCTACACAGCGGGTCTTCAGTGGTACTGGGATCGAACTCATGACACGCTAGCCATGATCCGATGCCTAGACCACTTGGGCAAAAAAACCAGAGTTTTCAGGGGACCCTAATATTCTCCGCTACGCCACTGTCTAGGATAGTACACCTTTCAATTTTTCAAAGGGGTTTTTCAGAATCTGTAAATGAAGGAAATGTAAATATTAAATGAGACCTTCGCGAACCCATTAGAAAGACGCTGGTGATCCATGGGGGTTCGCGAACCACAGTAAATGAGTGAGTGAATATTAAAGTCCCACTGTTCAGCTACACGAGGGCTTTTGGGGACGGTCCGCGTAATTTTGAACCATGGTCAATTGACGCGAGTTGGCACCCCCTCTCCTAACTACCACACCACTCTATTGGGAGGACGTTTGAACTCTCGACAGATTCAACGTGCATCGCTCCACTACACGAGGGTCTTGAGTGGTGACAACAGTTTAAGGACCACTGCATTATTGTAATTCAAAATTTATAATTCGATTTTGTTATGAACGTCGCACTTTCAAGTTGCATAAGGCAGTTGGCTACAGAATTAGTAATTTTGAACCAAAGTCAAGTGACGAGGACGACATAAGAGCTACCCCCTCATTATCCCAACTTCCACACCGCGTTACTGTGAAGACTTTGAGCATCGATAGGTTTAAGGTACACCAACTCTTCTACATGATAGGTTTCCATCGGCAACAGAACTCGAACCTGTGACTCGACAATGATAGCCACGACCCCATGACCCTGACCAATCAGTTACCACGGTCACATCAAGATTTGTGAAGATCCTTTTGCAAATAATCAACAGCTGGTAATTAGTTTTTATTTAATTTTTATAATCTTAAAAGCCTTAAAATAGAATTGAATTAAATACTCAGAGAAATAACAGTTTGTATTTTATAATAAACATCAAATAAAACAAATACCAGATATTTGGCAAGAAGATATTTCTTACTGTAAATATACATATTTCATGTAAAAATTAATTAAATTTGTTAAAGAACTATTTAAATAATTAAGAATTAATAAGAAATCCAGTGTTGTGTATTACATAATTATTCCTGAAATTTTTCAATAGAGAGATAAAAATATGCGAAAAGACGCCGAGAAAATATTAGATCTCGTTATAAAAATGCAATGTAACTTTATACAGAAATGACCACTATCTTTAAATAGCTTTATAGAATTAACTAAAATGATTAATAATTTCTTTTTAACAAATATTTAAATGCAATAGCACTTAGAAAGAAAAATTGTAATGAAATATCTCGTAATATCAATCTCTGTGAATTTTTGATTTACAAATACTTGAATTACCTTTACAACTGTGAATGAATGAAACAGAGGAATTACGAAATGTAAACAAAGGCAATTATTTCTTTTGCGTAATAGAAAAAAGCTCGCTGTTAAACAAATGTTTATATTGGGTAACTACTCAGCACCATTCAAATAATCATTAAGAGGTCTCAGGGGTGTTAATTTTGTTTCGAGGGGTGAAAATATAAAACGGGTATACTTCTTTTAAATTTAAATTAAATAATTCGAATCTTGTACACATTATTTACAAAGGATTATGGTTTTAAAAAAGTACAAAATGTTTGAAATATAATCATAATTTTAAAAACTATAAGCATATGCAAATAAGAGAATTTTGCAATAAATATCAAGTAATTTTTGCGTTGCGCGCGCTATTTTCTAAAATAGTAGCCTTTGATGTATAAAACTTTATAGAATTATAAAATGTATCATACTCCTTAAGCCCTAGTAAAATTTAAGAATAATATATCTTTTGTATTTTGAAAAATATTGAAATTTTTAAATTTTTTTTTGAAAATGTAATTTTTTTTTTATTTAAAAAAATATAATTTATATTTTTAAAGAAAAAAAAAGTAAAGAAAGCATTTCGGAAAAAAACAGTGATTTTTACTAAAAATTTTCTAAAATTTTAACTAATCGAAGAGTTAATTACGTTTTTCTTCATTAAAGATCAATTCCAAATGATAAATTTATTCCAGAAAATAGTTATACTCAGCAATTTTTTTCCCGATGATTAATAAACATATACTATCTTTTATAGAATTTCTCTTTGAAAAGCTTTTGCAAAAAAAGAAATACTTTCGATCTTTACAAGAATCAAAATCAAAAACAACTCTCCTCCAAGAATTTATCAAAAGTTTCCTCTAGACACATAAAAGCAAAAACATTTGTTTTTCGAATCAAGAATAATCATCTCATTTAATCCGAAACCAAAAGCATTCATTACGAAATATACCCAAACACCGATTGTACTTGTAATGAAAAATTAAATGGAAAACGTTGACACAACAAGTAGAAAACGTGGAAATAGAAAAAAAGAGAACTTACTCAATATCACAGAAGCCGCATGCACAAAAAATCCCACGTGTTCCTTTCGCACCAGCTGCACACACTCTTCTCAGCAAGAGGAAGATCTGCACAGAGAAAAGGATGATTTCAACTTTTGGCACACATCTCGCATTCATCGCCAACATCCAATCAAAAAAGTCACCAAAAGCGACGCCCGGCGAAATTTTTCGCGACAGAATCGGTAGAGGAAAAAATGATTTCACGCGCATGCTTAATAAACTCCTGTAAATCATTATGAATTTAATTTTGACACAGAAATGTTGCTGTTTTTTTTTGTTGTTGTTGCTCTTTTTCTTCTCAAGAATTTCATTCTTTTTCCTCATTCATTTCAACCATTTTATCTTTTTCCTACCACATGATAGTAATGACGATTTCTTATTTCTTTTTAACAAGTTTCAAAAGCAGAAAAATGGTTGCTGAGAATGTGAGAAACATTTATATATAAAATAAATTTTCAAAAAAAGCGATGATAAAATATTAAATGTATTTTTATTACGTTTAAAAAACAACGAATAAATGCACAATTTATTATACACAAAAAGAATAATGCATGTAGAGAAAGTGGCGTAACGTACTACCCCGCAACCCTCGCATCGTGGGGGGCCCAGGACTCTAGAGGGCCCAATGGTTATGGTTTTGTAATCCTTTGTAAGGCCTGGCTTGGGGCCCAAGACCTGACTTTTCAGGGATAGGGGAACGTAATATCCTCCGCTACGCCCAGTGGCGTAATGTACACCCCTGCAACTCCCACATCGACGGGAGGGACCAGGGTTCTAAGGGGCCCATAGCCTGACTGCCGCCAAGTACCTACTCTTTGTAAAATCCAACTTGGGGGCCCAAGATCTGACTTTGCGGAGGGAGACAAATGTTCTTCAGTACGTCACTGGTTACGCCACTGCGTAATTACATGTTTTAACTTAAAATTTCGTTCCAAACTGATAAAAAGCTTCTATTATATATGTATACCAATGCATCATCATGAGTATGAATATGGTTGAAAAACACTTACGTCAAGGAGAATTATAACACTATAAATTTAGTTTTATATTTAAAGACAAGATGAATTTCACAAATACTAAAATATATTTTTGTGCTGTAGAAATGCTTCTAAAACTAAAAAAAGAAAAGGAAAAAAAAAGCTTTTTTCTTGAATTGAAACGAAATATAGTGAACATAGTAATCAAATGATCACGGTAACGAATTGTCCGTCGGTGGCGTTTTTGTCGAAGTGTTGGTTCGAGTCCTGATGTCAATGAAAACCAGTTAAATACACATGTTGATGCGCGCTAAATCTGTCGAGGTTTAAAGTCCTTTACGCTAGTGGATGAGGAAGGTTGAAGAATGGAAATATAGTACTGAATTTAATAACATTTTCTAAACATTAGGAGAGTGGTGGTTTTGGGTCCGTTGTTTTTCTTTCTCTCTACAATTCGAAAAAAAAGAGTAATAATCCCCACATTCTCTCAGTTAGGGTATTGCAATGGGAAGATTAATAAGAATATCATAATTACGTGATAAAATTAGGGGAAATAGAAGGTTTGGGGCCCATTAGTCGTCGAGTCGTACATGTAAGCTATTAAAATACTCTTTTCTGAGAACCGTGAATAAATGTATCAAAACACAGGGTTCTCTCGATCCTTTCTGTGCATGAAATGAAATAAATTTGGTGCTTAGAGAAATAGTATCAAAGTGAGATATAAACTTAACTCAGTGGTGCAACAGACCATGAGGGTAAAGGTCTACAGTGCCTATATGCGTGACCTTGGTCTCTGAGGTGCATGAGCAGATGTTCCGATCAGGTGGTCAATCTGGCGCGGAACCCTCAGTGTTAAGTTCCAAAGTAAGCTCTTGGTACTCATTTATTGGCCCATTGAAAGGTTGAGATATAAACACACAAGCAAAATAAATCAAATAAATAACGGATAGAATAAACATATTAGAAATTAGACGTTAATATTAACCCTCACTCTGAAGCATGGATCGAAGAAACGTAGCACGATAAAGCAGAACAAGGACTACTGGCGACGAACCTTGTAATTTTGAATACTGGTCAAGTGAAGAGGACGATGACTAAGCTGGTACCTCCTTTTCCACACCGCCACACATCACCAACGGGAGGACATTGTACCTCGACAGATTTAACTTGCATTGGACCCATTTTACACGGCGGTTCTCCAATGGTACTAGAACTGAACCCGCGGCGCTTTTGCTACAAGTTCATGACCTTAACCACTAGGCTACTTCAGCCACTTCACTCTGAAACAACAAGAGGTTATTATAGCAGCGGACTTCCTAATTTTCGAAACTGGAATGCCTCTTTCCAAATTTCCTCACCACGACTTCATGAAGAATTTGAGCCTCGATATATTCAACGTACCCTAGCTTCCTACACGATGAATCTTCATTAAAAGTATATCAGTTGAAACAGTTAGTTTTATTCGTAATATTAATTAGCAGTTGTGCTACAAAATTATTTGGAATGCAATAATAAAAATAAATGACACACTCAGTATTCTCAATATATTACTCCTCTGAAGGCTGAAATGGAGAAAATTATTTTGAGAAAATTATGTAAATACAAAAATGTATAAAATATTTTATCATAAAAGGCATAAGCAATATTACAAATGAAATCGAGGTAATTCCGATTGAAGATTCTTTCCTTGAAAGAAGCTCAGGTATGTCATGTATAGTCATATACAGGGTGGTCCCGAATTCATGGTACAAACTTTAAGGGTAGATACAGGGCATTGTAACAATCATTTCTTGTATAGGAATGTATGGGTGCAAGTGACGTGGTGAGGCGCAAACAGGAGAAACAAAAGAAAAGCGAAATGGAGTTATCGGTTGGTGTCGTTGCCGGTAGGTGGCAGTAGATGTCTAGCCGCTGTTCAAAATGATACGTCTCATTAGGGAAAAGTGCCATTCGCAATTGTTCTGACGTCTACGAGGGGAGGCTTTATGTATGCCGAAAAAGCAGACATACATTACATTAACGGCATAGCTGCGCTACGAATGTATCACGCGTCGTTTCCTGATCAACGAATAACGGATCACAGAATATTTCAGCGGGAACATTGTCAACTTCGTGAAACACGTTCGTTCTACGCCACCAGACATGTGGCTGGTTGACGAAGAGCTGTACGCAATCCAAGCCTGGAAGAAAGCATCTTGAACATTGTGGCTGTAGACCCGAGTCAAGTACAAGAGCTGTTGCTTATCACGTAAGTGTAAGTCATCAGACCGTTTGGAGAGTGCTAAATGAAAATCACCTTTTCCATTTTCAGCGAGTGCAAGGTTTAAATCCGTCAGATTATTTTTTTCGATTGCTAGTGCGTAGTACAGCAATGTGCGCTGCAGCTTGACTTCATAGCTCATGTGCTGAACAGTTATTGTAATCATTACACTTGTCAACGACGCTTTCAATAAACATTGAGTCTTTCCTTTCGTCTCGTACTTTTTGTGCATGTGCCTCACCGCGTCACTTGCGCCCATACATTCCTATACAATAAATGATAGTAATGCCCTGTACCTACCCTTAAAGTTTGTATCATGAATTCAAGACCCCCCTGTATATTTCAGATTGTTTTGGAAGATATTTTATTACACACTGAGGGGCCAAGTTATTACGACCACTTAACACTTACACGGAGATCGGACTTAACTTCACGTAGTTTCAGCAAGAGAGTGAGATAACTGTTAATAGGGAGTCGGTATAGTAAAGCATCAGTTGCACTGTGTTTATTGCTCGTGAAGAAATAGGGTGGGATGTAATTTAGCTGTATATGAACGCGAGATGATTGAAGGTGCTCGAAACTTCAGAACCAGTATCAGCAAAACGGCTTCATTTGGGAAGTGTTCCAGAGAACGTTTGCAGAGAGGGATTACTAAGAGTGGTTTAAGGGGAAAAGTTTCCTTTATTTAAAAAAATAAATTCGAATAACATTACCACTTTGCTTTAAATAATAAATTATACATTTTTAGCTTTCTAAGTTTTCAAACTTTTAAGGTATATTTCTAAAGCTTTACATACGAGGGTTGGGGCATAAGTCATCGCAACTATTTTTTTTTCGTGTAGATATGTGAACGGATCATAAACGTATATGAGTTGTGTGAAATATCTGCAGGCATAGTCTGTATTCAGAACAAAAGATGGCTCTGTGATAGCTGGTAGTAGCGCAGCGAGGGCTGTGAAATCAGTCAGTTGGTGAGTGTCGTGTGAGATGGAAGTAACCCGTGTTGAGCAGCGCGCTTACATCAAAATAGCCGTTCTCCGCGAGAGAAATGAGATGGAATGTCACAATGAATTTGTGGAAGCCCTTGGGAATAATGCCCTACCATACCGTACAGCAGCACGGTGGGTAGGAAAGTTTTAGCAAGGACGTGTGTCAACCAGTGATGAGCAACGTTTTTGACGACCGCTCAGTGTGCGGACCGACTTGGCACGTGCCGTCATTGAGCAGCTCATGGATGAAGACAGACGATCCAGACAAAAAACAAAGGCAGATCGAGAAACGCACAACAAACGCATCGTCATGTCAACTTTATGTTTACTGTGTTGTCATTCTTTTGCACTGTGTATACTGCCGTAATAAATTAGTGTGTTACAATATTTCAGTGCTATTCATTATCCACACATGTAGTTAACACCTTGTCCTTTCGTCTGAAAATGTCACATTTTCCAACCGCACTGGTGTCTTCAAGAAAAAAAAATAGTTGCCATGACTTTTGCCCAACCCTCGTATATAGGTAATATCCATTCTTTAAAATTAATTTACAAATGCATAGCAAAATTTTAATCCTTTTACATTTCCATTAAACACTGTTTTTATTTTCTGTTTAAAATATTTGATAAAATTTTGGTATATTTATGAGAAGGCATCGAAAAGTATTATCAAATAAATAATAAACATAATACTTTCCGATATCATTTGGCACAATATTAAGTATAATTTCTATTTTTAAATGATTTACTTCGAAACTAGAAAAGAAGGAGGGGGGGGGGAGAAAGAAAGGTGAACCTTAAAAAGACAAAAAAAAAAAACCATAAAATAATAATAAAATAAAATATAAAGAAAATTGACTGCCGCCTCCTCTACTCGCTCATGCGCTGTGATACAATTTTTACTGTGAGGAATAACTTCATTTCGATTTTAAAAAGCCGGCACGTTTTCAATTGATTAATTTTCTTTTCTCTATTAATTACTCCTTCTCATCAGTTCTCATTATTAAAATTTGTTGACCCATTGTACATTGTGTCTTGTATTATATTTTTAGGTCATTAAATTCATCGAACAAGAATTAAAAATGAATTTATTTATTGCCTCTGGAGGGAAAAAAATAAGATCAATTCTTTTAATGTTCTTCTGTACTCAGGAATCGTCTGCTGAATTTTTATTTTTGTTTTTTATTCTCATAAGAATACTTAGAATGAAACGGCAGAAAGTATGGAAATAATAAGGAAAAAAAACCGTTCATCTAATTTTTGTCTGGCATATGTTTTTATATCATTCTGAATTCAGAAATAAGGAGTTCAATTCATGACGGTCACATGATAAAGATAATCACGTGTTCACGACTTTCTTCAAAACTGACATTAAACTAATTTTTACTTATTGTTCTATTTGTAAAATTTAGATAAAATTTCGTAATTGGGTAAAGATGCTCAAATATAATGAAAAAATATTCACCAAAAACATTTTAAAATTACAA
Organism: Trichonephila clavata; assembly: GCA_019973975.1. Taxonomy (NCBI): domain Eukaryota; kingdom Metazoa; phylum Arthropoda; class Arachnida; order Araneae; family Nephilidae; genus Trichonephila; species Trichonephila clavata. The sequence continues at coordinate 167,270 of BMAO01020360.1, forward strand.
AAAATATTCTTTTATTCATGTACTTTTAAATCAAGTATGTTTAGCTTACTTATATACGTGATTATTGTTGCAAATATGTGCTTTTTAAAAGGAAGTTTCTACAAACAGCAGAAGATGGCAATAGCTTAGCGCATGAATTGATTAGATGGAAAAAAATTATAGTTTTAAAAAAACTAAAAATCAACCTTTTATAGTTAATCGAACTAAGTTGTAACTTAATCTTTTAGTCCCCGAATCTGGAATTGAGGATAGGATGCCAATGGAAATTCCAGATTCTAAAAATTGACGGATTTCTGATTAATTCATCAATGAATAAATGATTGTTTTAAAACTAAACAAAAAACACGTTTTTATTGTAGATCGAACTAAAAAAATGAAAAATAAATTATAGTTTAAAAATCTAAAAAACACGTTTTTTAGTTAATTGAACTAAAAAGTAAAAAAATTAATTCTTAATATAAGAATAAAATGATTAACAAGAAAATTAATGTTATTGGGGTAAAAGTGTGGGAAGCTCAATATCAATTGTTATAACTTCTTACTAGTTCTATTAAGAAATGCAGAGTTAGTGTAAAAATGTAGTGCAAAGCACCTCCTCCGTTTACCACATTGACATTGATTTTCTCGTTAATAATTTTATTCTTATATTAAGAATTTTTTTTTTTTTACTTTTTAACTCTATCAACAATAAGAGAGTGCTTTTTAGTTTTTTTACAATTTGTTTTTATATACTCGCTTTCTTGTCTGTCCGGGTGGAATTTTGTAATTGATTTTAAACTAACTTCCCGATGAGCTAGAGACTTGAAATTTGAACCAAAGCTCAGATGATGATTTTGGGGTTTATTGGCGCAAGAGCCGATTTCGGCTATACTGCGCCAAACATTTGTTTTAATATCTGTGGTCTAGACGGGAAGAGAAAGAAAGAATGAATTGAATGGCAAGAAAGAGGGTCGAAAATAGAGAATGATCACTAGGGTACCCCTGGTTCGTGAAGCCCGTGTTTACCAAAGACAGTAAACCCCGTGGGAAAAGGAAAAGATCACTAGGGCACCTCGGGATTGTGACACCCGTACTCACCTAAAGAAGGTGAGCCCCCTGAGGGGACCAAAGCTCAGAAGTGGATGGAAATGCATGAAAATAGTTATAAAAACATGGTACATAAAAATGTTTTACATTAAGAAAATTATTAAACTATAATTTTTATTTATTATAATAATCGTATTTCACTCGCATTAATAACATTCTGAGTTTTATAATTTCATCCCTTTTGGGCATCTCATTGGTCCAAATGACGCATGTGTAAATGCGGTGAGGTCATTGAATTCGCAAATAAAAAACTATACATATCAACTAAATATGACGGTTTTCTCATTCGATGTTTATTAGTACATAACTATTCGTAAAACCCACCCACTTTGCTGGGTGTTTCTTGTTTCATGGCTTCATATATTATTTTTAAGTTTTTGATAAAGAAATTAAGCTTTCAATTACGTTGAAAAATATTTTTATAGCTCTCCTCTCTTGATTTAAAGAGGACAGAACTTAAATTTCTAAAACTAATTTACAAACCCATACCCCCCTCCCCCTGTGAGTCGATTTCCACAAAACCCATCTTTAGAGGATTTCAAATCAGTGAAAGAAAGAAACCTGGCAAATTTCAAATCTGCAGATCAAGTATTTCAAAAATGGAAAATTTTATATATATTATGCCCCTTTAACACAGCCCCGTCATAGGAATCAATTCCCACCAAATTCGTTCTTATGGGATATCTGAACTGAACTCAGTGGCGCAACAGCCCATGAGGGCCAAGGCCTACTGTGTCTGTCTCAGTTTACGTGATCTTAGGCGATGGGGTGCATGCGCAGATGTTTCGGTCAAGTGGTCAGTTTGTCGCGAAACCCCCAGTGTTTAGTCTCCAAGCAAGCTTGGTACTTATGTTTCGACCCACTGAAGGGATGAAAGGCTGAGTCGACCTTGCCCAGACCGGGATTTAGGGGATGTCTAATGAACAAAAACATTTTTTACTCTCTGCCTTCCTGATTTCAAATTGTCATGATCCTTAGATCGTGGGTGTGAGGGGATTCGAGTAAGAATCAGACATTTCTCAATTTAAACAATTTTATTTTCCTTTTTCCACTTATTGGACTTTATGAAAATAACTGAGAATGCATTCTAACAACTAAACTCGAGGAGAAATAAAACTTATTAATCTAACTATAATATAAATAAGAGCACTTATGTATTCTCCTGTGCGCTCTTGCTGCAACACTTACTTAATCTTTCCTTCTGTAATTAATAATACTAAGTGCGACCACCAGTCGCTCACACAATGCTTTCTTCTTATACTCAATTTTCAACCATTATCCCGCCTACTCCAAGACTAGCACTTAAATAGAAGCTTGCATTTACATAAAACCAAGTCATCTCAACAGAAAGCGGTTTTCAATTAAAATCAAAGTTAAAAAGAGTATTTTACCCAAGAGGATTAGTTTAAGCCCGAATAGGACCCGTTACAAAATCTTTGGGTCTAATAGTTTAAAACGGGAATTTTTGCCTGTAATACCTCGCTCTCCTTTCACAAAATTCGTTTTTGATGGATCTCTGCTGAATAAAAGAAACATGCCTGTCTAATTTAAGTTCTATAGATCTTATATTTCCAGTGATCTCGCTATGAGTGAATAAGTGAGTGAGTCACTTTTCATAGATAAAAAAATGTAAATCAGGTAAAAAAGAAATAAAATATTCTCAAAAAATTAAGGGGATACACGCCTTATATTCTTAAACGTTTAATTAGTAAAAAGAAGCGCCTCCACATGCGATTTCCTAATGGAAACTACACTTTTTTTTTAACGAATCAAAAGTCAAACGTGACACAAACACTATTAAGGGCAAAGGTTTAAAAGCTTTCCCAGCAGAAGCTTTTTAGCATAATCGGATTGTAGCGCTTTTAGTGCTTACGGCTCTCCTATCTGGCTGGAGAGAGTGAGGCCTTTAAGATGGGATATTTACGAGCTCTGATACGTCCAGGAAACACTCGAACAAGATAACACAGAGCGAATAAAGAGTACATGTGGTCATTTAAGGGCAGAGTTTCTCAATCCCGGTCGAGTTAGTTTCATTGGAACAACAAAAATAAACGACTCAAACAAGAAAGTTTTAATTTTAGCGCTATTTAAACTAGTTGGTCCATCAGAAATTTTTAGTGCAATCGTATGAATATATATAGTAAATTCCTTATACAATTCAAAATTAAGTAATTATATGCTAGCATTGAAATTTTTTCCGATTCTTTCAGAACAAAAAAAATGACATTAAATTTTATGTGAATACATTTAAAACCATTTTTTAAACTTATGTGCGTTAATAAACTAAACTGAGTGGTGCAACAGTCCATGGGGCCAAGGCTACTATGCCCATCTCAGTTTTTGTGACCTTAGGCGCTGAGGTGCAAGGGCAGATGTTTCGGTCAGGTGGTCAGTCGGACGCGTATGTGCGTTGATATTATAAGCAAAAATACTTGTGTTTGATTTGGTCATTTACTAATGTCCCACTTCCAAGTTGCAGGAGGCCGTGGTAGCCTAGTGGTCAAGGTCGGGGGCTCGTGGCAGAGGCTATGAGTTCGAGCTTAGTACCGCTGAAGACCCGCCGTGTAGAGGGGGAGATGCGAAATTATATATGTCGAGGCTCAAAGGTCCTCCCGTTGGTGTGGTGGGGAAGTTAGGAGAAGGGGGAGAGCTCAGGTGACGTCCTCGTCTCTTGACCATGATTCAAAATTACTGGTTTTTAGACAAAAGCCCTCGTATAACTGAATAGTGTGACGTGAATATTCCCTCACTCACTTACCCAAAGAAAAAATTAGACTACAAAGGCCTGTTGGTGACGGACCTCGTAATTCTGAACCAGGGTCAAATGAAGAAGTCAATCCCGTTCTCCGACATTCCACATCTCGTCAATGTGAAGCATTTAAGCCTCGACAGTTTTAACGTGAGTTCTAATATTCTCTTATATATATATAAATGCTAGTTCTTTTTTCATTAGAGGATTCTTTTTATTAGAAGATTATTAGATTTCTTCTAACCAGAGGCGGATTAAGATAGTTGGAGGCCCCTGGCGGTAAAAGGTTTGAGGCCCATGGGCTTAAGAGTCGAAAAAACTAAAATAGTGAAATGAGTCGCTTACTTTAAATTCTCAAAATAAAATGTATTGCTATAATAAAACTCATCGGCTAAAGAAAATATTAACTGTATTAAAAGAATTTAAAACCTTAATTAAGAGCTTAGAGAGTTTTGCTATACAGTTTGATTTCTCTTTGGCAATTTATCAATTATTTTTACCATATCTATTTTGTTCAAAACATTTTATTCTGTATATAATATGGCCATGTTGTTCACTTTCTCTTTTCTCCCATAGTACCTCTTTTATAATTTTTAACACGTTTTAAAACTAAAAAGATCATTCACCTGATGAATTCGATTTCGGTATTGTTAAAATATTTTTCAAAATATTTTCTTCATTAGGATTTTTTTTGCATCTCGATAAATTTCTAGAGGGGGCTTCATTGTATCTTTGTTTTCTTTTCATTTCTTGTTCCAAGGTGGCGTGGTTCGTTTGTCGCTGGCTTTTGCACTCATCAAGCTTGGGGCCCGTACCAGTGTTGGGGGCCCCTGGCGGCCTCCAAGTCCGACACCCGCTTAATCCGCCACTGCTTCTAACCCCAGTTCGGAATTACGTGAGGGCTATTGATGTAGGACCTCATAGATCGACACCTCGATCAAGTGATGAGGATGACATCTGAGCTAGACCCCACTCTCCACATTTAACAGACCACAAAAAATTGAGGATTCTAAGACCGATAGATTTAATTCTTTCACAAAACTAAGGAAAACATTTTCCTTATTTTAAAATTGGTGATTGCTGTATTATATAACCTTGTCGCCACTTTATTTAAGGAATGTCAAAATAGAATGTATACCAAACGCAATTACGCAAACAGAAGCTTTCTGGGAAAAACAAAGAACTGTCAAATCAGTTGGTGCCAATGATTTTACATTCGCGGGCTTTGTATGCTTATTCATACAGTTTATTGCATCGTGCAATAACGTATGTTTCTCACTTGTTTTATGCTATTCGGCAAGCTTAATTTTGTGCAATAATGAAGAATATATTCGAACAAATAAAAACAAAAATGCCTGATAAAGCTAAGCATTATTCCAAACACACACACACATTGTTGCGATTTTTCTTTTATAATTCTGAATTATTTTACGTCTAAGCTTCTCAAACTTTCAATACTTGCTCCCAATATTCAATCATTATTTTAATACCCCCCCCCCCAATAAAATAACAATGTATTGAATTCAATAATAATATACTTTGACGCTAAAGCTACAATACGACTTTAACCTCTTAAGTGCTACCGGCGTATTTAAACGTTTCTCTCAGCCAAAGCGTTAATTGTCCCTGACGTATATATATATTTTTCCGAAGTACTATCTTTTCTGTGCACTGCTATCCATAAAACTATTTCGAAGGTCTTGGAACAATTGGTCTTGACAGGGTTTGCGTCAGATTTACTTATTTCATATTATTTGCTTATTCCTTTTCTACCCCCTCCCCCCATACACCAAATGCACTTGTCTACGTTAAAAGACAGTATGATTGGGGAGCGAAGAGCGTAAGTTTTAATTGCTGTTTAAGAGATTAATTATAAATCGTTCAAATTATCAAGATAAGTATTAATCTCTTTGAATGTAATTTTATATATGACAGAC